>DF237212.1:0-43776 GCA_000708835.1 Klebsormidium nitens | reverse complement strand
GGCGCAGGCCGGAGAGTCCGAAAAGTCCGAAAGAGGGGCAAGGGGCTGTCGAGGGTTTGGGTATCAAGAGAGCGATCGGGCAGTCGGCATTGGGTGACCCGAGAAAGAGTGCGGTGGGGCCTTCTCTTTTGAGCGTGGAGGACGACATGGGTTCTGAAGAAGAAGAAGAGCAGCCGGAAGCCGCTCCTGGCGCGCCACGTGGCGGCCTGGAAGCAACGACACGGAAAGCGGTGGTGGTCAAGAGGGCTGCTGGGTCCGCGCTCTTTGGGCGGCCGGCAAAGCGAGCGAACGTGGCGAAAGGGAGCGAGGGGAAAGCAGCGGTGGTACGAGAAATCTGCGGTGTGAGAGAAGAGATGGCAGAGGAGGGCGCTGGGCCGTCGACGGAGCGAATGGAACCAGAGACAGTGAATGCGGACGTCCGCGATAAGACCGTTCGAGGAGAAACTGCGGACGGGTCTGAAGCGTTCCAGAGTAGTGCTGCAGCTACGGCTGGGGCTGCGGAAGGCGAGAGAGCGGAAAGTGGCCGGAGCAGCGGCGTTCCGACGGCTGAGTCGACGGACAACGGAAAACTTGGGTTCGCGGAACCGGGTTTGAAGCAAAAGAAGCGCAAGGGCGGCCTGGGGGCCATGTTTGGGGCCAGATCTAGCCGGGGGGGAAGCGAGGAGACGAGCGCAAAGGCGGCGGCAGAGCGAGTGAAAGCGTCGCTCGCTCTGCCGTTCACGCCTGTGGGGGGTTTGGGGCCCACCCAAGGGTTGAATTTCGTAAAGATTACGGGAGAAGGAAGCCGCTCCGAAGCGCTACATGAGGGCGAGGCAGGGAATGAAGAAGGAACAGAGGAGAGCGGGGCAGTGCCTTTGGAGGAAGTGATGATGTATAAGGATGGAGAAGAGGACGAGGAAGAGCAATCGAACGGCGGGGAGGAGGAGGCGGAACGGAAACCGGACCCGGAAGCGGAAAAGCTGGCGCTGTTTGGCACGCAGGACCTTCCGAAGCCCATCTCGCAAGCTTACCGAAAGACGGGCGCTTTCGCACAAGCTGCAAACGGAAGCGGTGGTCGGGAAGCGGGCAACGGGAAGAAGGCGCAGGGTCCAGAAACGTCGGGAGCGGAAAAAGAGCAGAAGAGCGTTTCTGGGGGCGTAGGTGAAGGGAACGAGAATGGACAGAGTGGGTCACAACATGGGGGGAAAAGGGCGCTCCCCGCTGGGCCGAGCGCTGCGGCGCTCGAAGCGGGCTGCGAAGGGCTGGCTAAGGACGGGAAGTTCGATTTCGCGGCGGCGGCGGGGGCGCTCGGGCTGCGCTCGTTTCTAAAGAGTAAGCCAGCGGCTGGGACGAAAGAGGGCGGCAAAGGGGCAAAGCCAGTAAAGCAGAGTCGCGGGTCAAAACCGGAGGAGCAAAGCTACGGGGCACCGAAGGAAGAGCCGGGTCACAACTTCAACCCATTTGCGTCAATGGAGGAGGAGGGGGCGGGGATCAAGGCAGGCAAGAGGAGCCAGGCATTCCCACGGTCGGGGAACAGGATGTCCACGTTCCGACGATGATCATCCTGTGGCTCAAAACTGTTTCCGAGTATTGTCAAATTCAGTAGCGGATTCATTCGGAAAATGTGCAAGGGCTCTTGTCAAGCCCTTGCAAGCGCGTGGAGCCGTCCTTCAGCTTCGCTCAAATACACCAACGTACCAAGGCGGATTCGGCTCGGATTAAAAGGGTTGATCGGAAATGATGGCCCCGCTGTCCTTGTCTGGCGGCTTTCTCAGGTCGGTTGGCGCGCTCACCAAACACGTACTTATGCCCGGCTGTATCGATTGCATATTTGGGACTTCAGCTCATACTGTGCACTATGCGTGTTTACGAGTATGGCTGTAATCGAATTGCATATGTCACTGCTTGCATGCATAACGCTGCTTGTTTTATTAAGGAATCAACGTGTCCATGATAATGACAGACGACTCAGCCGCCAGATGTGCAGTTTGGCCCACATGTTTTCCAAATTGCCAGCTAGCTCTCTACATGTGAGTGCGCCCGGACTGCGCCAAAGATTGCATGCAGTGTGCAGTCCCGTACATTGCAATAATTTGCATATAAATAAAAAAAATTCCGTGTATAAACTGTGCCACAATGTGATCGATTGCAACGCGTCGGCCACGCCGCATCTGATGCACGTTTATCAGATACATACATGGGCTGTACCATGCATGTGCCAGCCCATCGCCCCGCATATAAGCGGTTTTTGGTCTGTCAGACCGCACGCGCCCAGAATAATGCATCTACGCGATTTCGACGGGCCTCGTTTGAATCGAACATTGGATCGCGGTCGGAGGCTTGGATGATACTAAATGCTGAATGTACACTCGATCGAGTTCATTATGGCGTTCTCAAACTAGCGACCAACCCTCAGCAGATGTTGAATGTGTCTACAATTAATACATGACCACGTATACTGTACTGCACGCGCTGTGCTTGTACTATAATCTCACTGTCAGCTCCAGTCAGCAGTGTTTGTCGGACCAACTTGAACGAATTCGATTCAATCTATGAGAAAACGCTTACCGAGCTTATTTTTATCAGAGTCCTGAGGGACTACACAACCCAACCAATGGACTTTACAAGACGAGCAACTCCGAACACGGGGGCTGCTAAGTCAACAGCACAATGAATGCAGCCCCCACAATTACGATAGCTCCGTGCGTGGCCTACTCAGCATCCGCCCCTATTCCCCCGTTCTTTTTACAGAACGCACCTTCGCGGCATTCACAAACCATACCAAACCCCCTCACTTGCGCCTTCGCGGCATTCACAACCCATACCAAACCCCCTCACTTGCGCCTTCGCGGCATTCACAACCCCACACCAACCCCCTCACTTGCGCGTCTGCTTGCTTTGCATGCGCAGCGCAAAATAAAAGAACACGCGGTAGCCCATGATGAGGATGAGCAGCACCGTAAAATCCGGCCACCACATGGACCCCAGCTTGGCACTGTACTTGGACAGCACGTCGTCGCGCGTCGCGGGGTGCGTCGGGTTGTTGGTCGCGACGCACGTGCCGTTGGTCAGCGGCGCGAAGCACGTGTCGGCGGGGCGAGCGGTGTACTCGTTCACGAGGAGGCCGTCCAGCGGGTACTTGAAGTTGGACAGGTAGTGTAGCCAGATCCAGTATCCGGGAATCTTGGCCCTGTTGTAAAGGAGAGAAAAAGAGTGAGCGGGATGGGGAAGGAGTAAGGTGTGAAAGGCAGGGCTGCACAGGCAAGCGTGACAGGAGGCAACATATATGGGCAGACAGGAGGCAACGTGTATGGGCAGACGACATTGCATGGTGTAAGAGGATATCAATTGACAGGATGGGGACGTGGGAAGGCAAGGAGCGACGAAGTTGCGGATCCTATTGGCGGGAACGAATGATACCCCAGGTGGACTGTGCTAGTCCAAGGGGCGGCTTTGAATCACATGCTAAGTATGGACTCAGTTATCTTGCCCCTGGAAAAATGGAAGGAAAGCAATGCAGGAGTGGTGAACTTACTTTGGCACGAAGAAACCTGCACCAAAAACAGGGACGAAACGTTAGTCACGGAAATCAGACGGCGTCGCCTAGCTGGAGCGTCAAGATCCTCCGAACCTCATAAAAAACGTCGTGCAAGGAGAACTTAGACCCTCGTACCACCCAAAAGAAGGCACACAAAGAGAGAAAAGCTTGCACCCTTTGCAGAGTGCAAGGCTGGCCGTTGCGGCTTTGAAAACGACAGCTCATCACACAATCTGCATCCGGACTCGCAAGGATTGCGGTCCTTTTATCTCCTACTTACAGCGGCCTCTCCAAGGTACACGCGCAACGACCCGCCTCGCCTTGAAAAGAGTTTTGCAAAACAAACCAGACCAAACAAAACAACATCAGCGCGCGCGCACCTGAGAAGAGGAAGAAGAAGGAGGTGGTGGCCGTGACGATGGTGTTGCCCGCGATGAAGTTGGGCACGATGGCGCTCCAGAAGTTGACGTACGCGTTGGCCAGCGTCAGCGTCAGGAACAGGATAAGGATGCTGTAGAAGAAGCCGCCCGCGGTGGGCGCCAGGCCCACCATCCAGTACGCGATGATCTGGAACAGCAACACCTGCGGAAACGGGGGCGCCGGCTTCTAAGTTCTTCTACCGAAGCTAACTCCAGGGATCACGTCGTGTGCCGTGGTAAAAGATTGTGTTGATCTTGCTTGGGTGACAGGCCCACCAACCAATACGCGATGATCTGGAACAGCAACACCTGTGGAATACAGTGGCCCGGCTTTTCAGTTCTTTGATTCGCGCTAGAAGCTGGGACCGTTTCGTAATAGGCTGGTCGAAGAAACGTTGAGATGCCCACTAACCAGCAAGTGAAGATTTGAAACAGCAACACCTATGTAAAAACGGGGTCGGCTTATAAGTTTTTCTACTGGCGTTGAGTTCAAAGACCAGACCGTGTGCTTTACTCGAAGGAGCTTCCCATCCAGTACGTATGATGTCGAGCAGCAACACCTGCCGAAGTGCGAAGGAGCTTAGAGACTCCAAAGCATCTGGTTGCGCTGATCACAAGGGCATCACGACCTTTCTGACTGTACCGGTGGGAAAGTTCGACGAAACCTAGGGCGCCGAGTTCGCCGTTGAGTCGGAATCAACACTCCTGATTGCGCATTCAAAAGTCGTTACATCTTGCGTTTGGACCTTTTGGACCAAGGCGCAAGCGATGTTACCTGTCTCTGCCGATCGCCAAACGCACAACAACGTTAGAGGTCGGCCTTCGGATCCCTCAATTGCGCTCAAGAAGCAATATTCTTGGTCTCATAGGCTCTAGCTTTTCACCAAAGCCTCAGCCTATGAACAGAGAAGCAGATGCAGTAGCTCAAGACGAGGCAAGATCGAATGGGGGCCTCGCGTAGCGCTTACCTGCAGCATGTAGAAGGGAAGGGACACCAGGAAGTTGGCGATCACGTATGAACTCGTCCGGTAGGCGCCCCGGGACGTCTCACGGATGAAGATCTGGCGCTCCTGCACAGCAGAAAGAAGCCGAGTCAAGCAAACGCCCGATAGGCTTCTATCATGCCAGCAATTGTGATTTCACGTCGAGCAAGTGGAGCAACCACTCGTCCAATGGGAATTGATCTACGAAAGCAGTCTCTCCACTCGTCCAGCACCTTCCAGCGCAGAAGGAGACGAGCACTCAGCACCTCGTCGAGGAACAATCTGGTGACGTTACACCAGTGACTACTAGCTCGAAGGCCACAGGGAAGCATCCCGCCAGCTTTACAGCACTAAGTCTAAAAGAGAAACGAAACAAGCAGTGCTTCGTGCGGTAGGCTCACCTTTAGGAAGATGGGAAGCGCTTCGGTGGCTGTGAAGAGGTAAAAGGCCAGCGTGAACGCGAAGGTGGAGGCGCGCTGCTGGACACCTGCAAAGGCAAGTCCGCTTCGTTCGGAGATACGCACACGGTAAATGGCGCAACCAGTGTAGGAGAAAGAAGCAGCCGGTTTTCAAGATTTCCAGCTCGGCATCCCCCCTGATTCCTACTCCGTACGTTGACGCCAGCAGCGCCCCCGAATATGACAACGGCAGGCCCGCTCGCCTTGGCCTTCGTCCCTGACGTCGAAGAAGATGCTGCATAGCGTTTTCACAGTACCATACGTCAGCAACCCCCCAAAGAATGACGTCAGCAGGCCCGCTCGCTGAGCTCACCCTTGGGGGTGTCCCCGACGTTAAAGAAGAGGCTGCCGAGCGTCAGCGCCACGATGACCTGCAGCACGAGCCGCCAGATGAGCAGCTCCGGCGTGCGCAGGATGTTGCGCGCGTTGCGGTCGATCAGCGTCGCCGTCTCCGCGGGGAAGCCCGACGCAAAGTCGATCGGCTCGCCGGCGAGCGTCATGTTGCTCTTGAGCTGCGCCAGGGTGCGGCCGCCCACCGACTTGTTCTTCGCCTCCTGCGTTTCGAAGTTATCTGGATTCAATCCTTTTGAACCTTTGGGTTGATCCTTATGCAGCTTGAGATTTTCCGAAAAAAATGTCAACAGGATTCGGCGGCGAAAGGCGAAGCTGAGGTTTAAAGCTTTGCATGCAGCAGCAGAAGCGCTTTCTGTGTATCTCTGTGAGGGAGGCGGGTGAGAGGAAGAAGCTGCATCATCATCATGGGAGTGGTATGGCGTCGACTCTCGGTTGCTGTCTGACTTGCCTGCGAGGGACCCAGAAAACTCCTGAGCGTCCTAATACTTGGATCTATGCGATTCACGCTACTCGAATGTCTTACCATTTTGTAGCCGTCTCTCGTGCCCCTTTTGTGGTCAAAGGTCCAGGAAAGAACGACAACAGAATCTCAAATCGACACATCGGCTTATCGTACTTAACTACCGTATAGCTTGGGCCGAATCTAATCAGACAGTCGCCAACCGAAACCGCCTGGTAGAGCTACCAAACCCAAGCCTGACGACGCTGTCTAGTCATCAGTACTTCTCTGTGACGTCAGTCCCTCACCGCAAACGTCAGCAGCGGCTGGAGGCCCTCCTCCGAGTTCTGCAGCTCCTCGATCGCGTCCAGCGTGTACTCGAGCACGTTGACGTCATCAGGCACGTGGCGCCCAAACTCCTCGAAGTAGCCCGGCATGCTGGCGTAGCTGCCGTGGTAGATCACGTTGCCACGTGCCAGCACCAGGAAGCTGTGGATCAGCTCCAACACGCGGAAGCTTGGCTGGTGAATCGTCAACTGCGGTGGATGGAGCGGAGGATCGAATCTGGGGTGTAATTGCGACGCAGGCGAGAGGGGAGACCAGCAAGATAGATCGTCATGCAGACGGATGCGCATGAGGCAGAATGACGTCGCGCGAGCCATACGGTCCTTGCGAGCAACGCAAGAACCGGCAGCTGGGCCCAGTGAGGAGGAATCCTGCTCCACCACGTCCTGTACCTTTCTACCAAACTCTATGAGAACTGCCCTTAAAATGCTGAGGGAAAGGGTGTTGTAAAACAGGGAGGAGTCAGCTTACCACAATGGTGCGCAGCCTGGTGGAGGCGATGTTGTGGAGAATCTGCACCACGTTGAGTGCACTGCACGCAAAGAGGTAAACAGTGAGTGAGATCTGGTACCCAGGACAACCAGCTGGAGCAGCCAGCTCTCGGCAAGAAGTGCAGAATCAGGCACATGAACTCGGCAAACTTGCTTATGACCTGATCGAGATTGAGCAGATTGAGCGACCAGTGACGTCCCTCCGGCAGATTGTCTAGAGATTCTCACGAGTTCCCCAAACATTATGAAGTGGCTCCAGGACCTCGAGAGGCTCTCGACTGTTAAGTCAGACGGTTCAGGATCGGCTGTCCAAAGGAAAAGCGTACCTGGTACTGTCGAGGCCCGAAGTAGGCTCGTCAAGGAATCTGCAGAGAGTGTTAAGCTTAGCTGCCAAATGTACCAGCAAGAACTGCTTGCACTGTAGTATTGTCCTCCGAATCAACCATGATCAAGCCTTTCCTTGTGGTGCAAAACAGAAATTCCACCTCATCATCAGCCAAGAGACTGCTTGGTTATTTTGACTTGCTCAAGGTCCGATTAAAAGGAGCACAGCACCTAAACACCACAAGGGGCATCGATGGGGAGCTCTTACAGCACGGGCGGGTCATGGATCAGGTCCACCCCAATGGACGTGCGCCGCTTCTCCCCGCCTGAGATGCCTCGCACCTGGAATAGAAGCAGTTTTGTCAATGAGTTGTGGCAGGGTCGCAGTCTGACAGATAGAACTCCAGACCCTTCTGAGCAATACTTCTTGCTGCGGCAACAGATTGACGAGCACACAGCATGTTTGCTTGTGGTGAAAGCGACCATCATCTTGCCTTAAGTCCCAGACCCCCACAAAACCCCCTCACCTCACTTCGTCGACCCTGATTCTCATCTTCGCGCATGACCGCACGCCCCAACATCTGGATCATCCTTAACCACCAAAACACCCCGTAACCCCCTGAACCTTGACTTAACCCTTGAACTTTCAGAAGCCCTCACCTCGTCATCCCCAATCCTAGTCTCTGCGCACGACTTGAGCCCCAGCACCTGGATCATCTCCTCCACCCGGTCCTGCTTCTCCTTGTGGCTCATCGTCCCCGGCAGCCGCAGCCGCGCGCTGAACATGAGCGTCTCGCGCACCGTCAGCCGCGGGAACAGCTGGTCGTCCTGCATCACGTACCCCGAGATGCGCTTGAAGTCGCTCCCCAGGGGCTTCTGGTTCGCCAGGATCTGGCCCTCCAGGCTCTGCGGGTTGATCCTGCGAAAAGAGGGTCAGGTTTTAGATCCAATTTCTGTCAAAGATTCCAGAGTGGTTTCAAATGGAGAATCGACAAGTGCGAGGAACTTCCAGGTGCTTGTGGTCATGAGTGCAGTACATTGGCGCAGCTATTCTTGCAGCATCTTATGAACATCGACCGACCATTTGAACTTCTCTAAGCAGCCTTTGGAAGAACTCTAAGAAGAAGAATGAAGACCTAACCACCTCCCCACACCAGCCCTCGCCCATGCAAGATAGGAGCGAACACGTGTCCCCACCTTCCAGCGATAGCGTCCAAAAAGGTACTCTTTCCGGCTCCCGATGGGCCGACCACCGCCAAGATTTCCCCCGCTCGCGCCTCCGCATCGATGTTGTTGAGGAGCACCTTGGTGGTGGCCTCTTCGCCCTTCTTCTTGGCCTTAGTCACGACCTGGCAAGTGCAGGATGCAAATGGCTTTGGACCATCATTTTGATTTTTGTCAAGCGGGGAATCGTGCGACCACTCTCGCACGTCCGGAAGCGGTGCCCCCTTTTCAGGACAAAAGGTGGTGCTCCCCAAGCGCGGCTCTTGTTTCTGGAGCCAGGTTCCAAAAGTTTGATGTGGTCAAAGTCAGTTTAAGAATCAGCAGTGACAGTTGAGGGGTAGAGACTATTTGACAACTCAGCACTCAGTATCATAAGGGCGCTTTTAGGACACCTCCAACTGGTTTCAAACATTTTAACCACCTCCTCACTGCTTGTGGCCTGAAGCACCAAACGGAACTTGGAGTCAATTGCAATCAAGGGCTGCCCCTGCTCGACCTACCTTTCATTGAGCTCTTGTTTGTAAGAATGTTTTTCCAAGGTGCCGCTCTAGACTCCAATGACTATCTGTTATCACTTTCGGTTCGAGCAATGAGCGGAGGCGCACAACTCGTCCCCCGCTCTCAATATAAGCAAGCATCTTCTTGAATCAAGTATTCCATCTGGTGGTCAGACAAACTGGTGGTCAATGCCAACCAATCTAAAGTAACATGGTTGTAATACAAAGAAGACCCTGCCAAGAAACAAACTCTGGCAGATCTCAAGGCAGACAAGTTCTGCCCACTTCCAATGCAGAAGCGTACAACACTCCTGTCGATTCTGACCATCTCGACCACCTCCTTCCGCCGTTGCTTTACAGCCCCTTGCAAGATTTGCATTAGAACAACAACAGGAAAGTGCCTGAGAAAATGCTGAACGCTCACCAGCACAGGCCTTGAGCAGCCGAGAAGGGGTGCCAGCGGTCTAAAACAGGCAATGCAACAACCTCAACCAGTTTAAACAGGCAATGCAACAACACCCCAACCATCATATTTTCCCTTCCTTCTTTGGCACAATGCAACGACATATCTACACCTTCATCGGCCGCAAAAACTTTTTTTTGGGTTCTAGATTGAAGCGCAAGCTTACCTTGTAAGTGAGGCCTGAGATGCTCAGATTGTACTGCTTTTTCTGCTCGAACGACATCTCCGACACGTTTCTCGGTATCCCCCCTGCTTCTGCATCCCCAACGTCTACCACTCGGACCCCATTCTCCACTTCGTCCCCCATCGTGTTCTTTTTCTAGATCTTACACTCTGCCCCCCGAGCGAGCAAAAACCAGGAGAAGAAGCAGCAACGCAGTGGTTATGTGCACCTGCGACTAGCCAACGACGAACTCTCTGGCATTTGAGCAGCACTAGCCAGAAAGAGCATCAGCCTTCTCTTTTAACCCGGAATCCCACTCCCTGAAGTTCTTTAGTGATGCACCTAGCCCGCTCTTCCTTCCAAAGACGTCCTCAACAGCGCCCCTACCTGGCTAGTCGTCCATGAATCATGATGCAATGTGCCCTCTGTTGGGAGTGTTGCGTCATTCTCCCATTTCCACAGCCTTCCACTTCCTTCCTCTCTGCTTCGCGCTGACGACCCGGGGGCCTGCTTGGCCCGGTCCGGGTTAGGCCCGGGCTTCATGTTTTACTCGGTGATCTGATCACCGGGCTGAAATCTAAACCCCAAGCGCTTTAACCAAACCCAGTTGGACCATTCATGAGTTTTGTACGTGCGCACAGCCTGCACAAGCCCTGTGAGCTTATCCGGCCGGTGTAGCATTTGAGCCGAGTCCCAACCACTCTGCACGGCCAGCGTTAGCCCGGCTACTGTCAAGCAACCGGGGCGGCACATTCGCAAGTTCGTCATACGGGGTTATGTAATTCAGCGTCCAATAATGGAAGGATGAGTAACTTTATCAAAGTTCCTCCGTATATCGCGGGCACATGGAAACACATCGACTCATCTCAACCGTTCATTTTGTTGGGTCGAGATGACATGTCCAGCGCTAGAATCTTGACTCGATCCCCTGGACTCGGAGGTTCTTCAGACTTTAAAGTTCGGGCCTTTCAGTTGGCTTGGCCAGCGAACTATTGTTTACATCGTTGTTTGTTGTTGTTGTTGTTGTTGTTGTTGTTGTTGTTGTTGTTGTTGTTGTTGTTGTTGTTGTTGTTGTTTTTTGAGAGCTCCAATGCCTTTTGGAGACTAGGCTAGTGCTGATCTGCTGAGGGCTAACAAACGGAACCCGCGTCTCATCAGTCGTCATACCTACATCAGTTTGTGTGTAGACTACGTAGTCCGCGCTGCGAGGTAGAACACTTCTGCGGCGTTCTGCCTGATGGTGTCTATAAGACAAGCCCTGACTTTTTATGCACTAGGCAACCCACTCGCAACCCATGTGTCTTGCAGCCCGCCGCCAGTGTCGGGCCAGTATCTTTGGGCAAAGCTTATCACACGCCGTGCCATCTATGACTTATACTCGTTTGCGGATGCAATTCTAGCAATACCATGCTCCTGTCATTCATGTAAAGAAAGGGCCTTTGTCCCCTTTGACGTCGTAGCTATAATCCGTTTTGCATAGATCATTCTAGCTGTCTTTGAATAATTAGGCATTCAAAAGGAGTGGCTTAGGCTTGCTGCACATACTCGATTAGTGTAAGCATGTGTGCGCACAGCGGTGACGATAAATAGATAAAAGTTCAGGGTCTCTAATTCAAACGATGGTTAAGTCCTTATACTAGTATACGACATCAGAAGAAGGTGCAGTCTGAAATTGAGCGCGGAGTCTCCCTGCTTGTCAGTGGGCAAGTCACGCTACATCCCCTGATGACTATTGGTTGCATTTTCTTTCTTGAATATCAATTTACCACCATGTACGATGGGCTCTTGTTGGATGACAGAGACGGACAAGATCTTGGTTGACATTTTGATTATTAATGAGGATAATAGCGCTCCCAGCGCATCTAGCTAGCGTCACAGGAGAATGTTGCTTCCGCTGCCACAAATTCAAGGCAAGTACCACTCCTAGGCTTGACATGATAAGCATCCCGCCAGACTGAGCGAAGTCTTACCCACCAGGTTATAGAGTCTGGCGTGGAAAACATTGGTCATGATCTCACTTGTATATACCACCTTTTCTTGCGAAATTGTGTTTAAAATTGACGGTCCTCAAGCGAGCGTTATGCAGCAAATTCAGTAGTTTACTCAACAGACTTATTGCTCTAGCGCCTTCCACAATTTCTCATCGTCAAAATCACGTATCGTCACCGAAGCTCCGGCAGCAATGAGACTGGACTCAGGATTCCCGGTCAAGATGCCAACAGACGGAATGCCTGCAGCGACGGCTGCTTGGAGCCCGGCAGAGGAATCCTGCCACAACCAAAACCAGGTAACGACTCGTAAAATCAGGATGCAACCAATGACTTGGATAGTCGAGTGGAGCAGAAACGAAGGATTTTACCAGATACGAAGGTCCAATTCCTGATGGCTCAGAATGGAACCGTTCTATCGAAAAGCTTGTCCATCAAACAAAATCTGCGTCAACCAGATGCACTTCTACCACCAACCAGATCACCATCAACCAATGACGAGCTCAAGAACGCTGTTCACAGCTCGATATATCGAAAGCAGCGGTGCACATAGCCTAAACAAAATCGCTGATACTGCAACCAGTCATTTAGCCCGCACCTGAGCACCTAACTGGCTGTACGACTATCCGCTTTCAAAGCCACTTTGTCAATGCCGAATTATGTAACTGTCAAAACCTCGTTGGGATTGGAACACATCAAGAAAGGCGTCTTCCAGCTGGGACACTTTACAACCTGCCCGTTTAAACTCGAAGTGATCCTTACCTCGATCACCACCGCTTCGTTTGGCTGCAACCCGAAGTGTTTCAACGCGTCCTCATATGGATCAGGGTGCGGCTTTCCCCGCTTACACTCGGAACCAATCACCACTGCACCCGCAGATAAGCGCGAGCCGTCATCAATCTAGAAGCAGAGCTTGACATCGTTCAGATTTCGTTGTATCTTCACTTGGCCTCAATCAACCTGCCCGACGCGCTTATCGCACTCATCGCACAGTCGAAGCGCTTTGGATATCTAGAATTGTTTAGCAGAAAGCGAATTCGGACTCTGTTGCCTAACCGCCCTGCAAGTCTTCGACCAGCACGAGCAGGAGAACCAAACTGCAACTCAGTCTCGGGAGTATTTCAAAGTCTCTGCGAAAAGAAGCCCGAGTTCTGGCTTGCTCACACAGCTGGAAGAACTGCTCGAGTCCCACAGCCTTGATCATCTGCTCTGCATTCGCCCGGGGGGCGTTGGTGACGGCCGCTCTTGTAAGCCCTTTCTCCTCAACCCACTTGCAGAACCGAAGGAGGCCCCCGGTAGGCTCCAGGATGCCCAGGGCCAACTTCCGGAAGTGTGCCTCCTTATCATCCATGAACTGCATTGCCTTGTCCATCGGCCAATCAGGGAAGAGCTGCAAAAAGGGCGCAAGTTGCAGGCTGGTCAGTTGTTTGAAAAGGCCTGTTCATGAAGACTTGTTGAAGGCATCTCTTCGATCTACTGGAGAGCACCAGCTTGTCTAAAAGATCCCGTGTCCACTGGCTAGAGAGGACTCTGGCTTCTGCACACAGTTCAATACCAATATTGCGCAGGTGATAAGATGTCTTTATACAATTCACTAACAGTAACTGGCAGAAGCAATTGAGCATTACGTCTCGAAAAAGAGGGAGAAGGCAGTAGCAGGCTTTTGGCACTCATGTTTGAATCTCGCAATCAGGGCTCTAAGGGTTGACATACCTACATCTTTTGCAATGTCTGGATTGTGGCGGCCGCTGATGTTCTTCTGAAAGAAGGCCTCATCAATAGGAATTCCACCATTAAACCCGACATTACTTAACATCTCCTGCAGGCCAGATTTCAAGGAATCAGTACTTGCTCGAAATCAAATATACCTGGTGAAAGGAAACGTCAACGCATGTTTTCAGCAAGATTGAACGGAAGTTTGCGCTGCATCACAGCACAGTCAAACTCTTGTGTACGGATGCCAAGGAACGCAGCTGCTGTGACTCGCACTTGTTGAAGGTGACTATCATGGTCAAGACCAATCTCCTATGCCAACGAGCGAACAGATTCACTAATGTAATACTATTCCCAGGAGAGAGGGGCGTTACTCACTTGGAATGACTTGAAATGAAGGGGGTCTGAAACTGCTATTGTGCCATCAACATCGAAGAAGACAGCCTTCAACTTGATGCCTTTTGGAAGCGGTGGAGGCGATGGTCTATTCGCTGCAATACAGCAAGATAAGGCTGAATGAAATACTGACAAGTGTAGCACCCTTGTTGACAGAGAGTAAATGGAAGCAGGAATACCCCAATTCTTAACAAGCGGAGTCACGTCCTTCACTTTGTCACATTATGTTTGCCAACTCAGTTGGCAACTTCAAAAGTTGCAACCGGCGATCATTGCTTTGATTGTCCATTATACGATTACATGGATTCAAACACTCAACTCAAGCAAGGATGCTTTTACTTTTCTGAAAATAATGCACAACGATCAAGCAGCAGAACGATTCATCTGCTACCCCATCAATTCAAGAAAGACCTACCTGACAAATCTTCACGGGCATCAGGTTTAAGCCCCTGCTGGATCCTGTCCCCGGGTGTCGGTTCCACGGTTCCCATTGCTAGAATTCGTGCCTGCCTGAACGTCCCTTTCAAAGATCGTGATTCTGGTGGGAATCTCCTTTGTGAGACACGAAAAACTGCTTGATGATTGACCTGACAGACAAGGACCACCTAGAGTTCGAACAGCAGCTGTCCCTTAATCAAAGTCAAAGGTGGCAGGAGATCTACTAACATCGACTTGAGAAAAGGCAACCGCCTTGGATGGAGTGAACGGCAGTGGTGATGCCAGTGGTGGTCAAAAGTAGGGGATCCGCAATGGCTTTCAAAGCCTGCTGCTGGCAGCCAGATCATTATGGGAACCAACATGGCGAATGATGAAATGGAGACCAAGTGCGCAGAATGCACTTTGTAACGACAGCACTCAGCTTTTCGGGCCAAAGAGTGGGTTCAAAGTGATTAGATAAGGAAAGCAAGCCCGCATGCAGTAGAGAAGAAGCAGCTTACCTGGCCGCTGGCCCCCCTCAACGATGTCCAACTCAAAGCACGTGCTGGAAAACCCACAGGGTGTGCGTTCACAAGAGACTGCATAGATTCCTCCCGTACAATGGCTGAAATTTCAAAGGGGCTTCAACTTACGTAGCGCCGCATGAGATTTGACCTGGAGAGGGTTCACATTGGACTTTCCGGAACAGATTATCCTCCTTCGAAAACACGAAGTTACTGCAGTGACGGAAGCACACGTCATGGTCCGGAACGCTCTTTGCCAACGGTCAAAGTTACGAACATCAAAAAGCTTTCGGCATCGAAGAACGGACCAAAATGTCATCCGTAAAACATGTTTTCGAAAGGCGGTCGGCGACCGCCTTTCGAAAACATGTTTTACGATTATGACGTCCGACTCAGCGATCGAGTGGCTCAGATTCACCGATGCGCAGTTCGGCCGAATGTTATGACGTCAAAGTGTACCAAGTGTACCATTTTGTACATCCACGTGATCGCACGTTGTCTCCGCCAAAACTGGTGATGCATTCGACAATGGTTTTCCCGATGTGAACCCAACTTCGGAACTCGCTGGTACAACGTCAGCACACGTCATTTGGGTACATCTCAAAACAAAGCGAAAGTTGATCGAAAGTCCAATGTGAACCCTCTCCTGCTACAAAGCTGCCCTGCTGGTGCCAGATCAGCTCAAAGGTGGACAGCTGATGTCAGCCGCTACGTCAGTTGCTGTGTTTCAGAGCAGCTCTGACCGTCCGATGGCCAACAGGTGGGATGATCAAGGATCTGAGGACAGAAGTTTGAATCTTCTACCGAGGTCCACACTGACATTGAGAATCTTGAACTCCCCCCAGAATCCAACTCTGTCTAGCTTTGGTTCTCTTGTTGATCAGAGCTGCGCTGTGGCGCTGCATTGCGGCTTGCCATTAAGACGCATTGTGCGCATTATCCAGGAGCAGTAGGTAAAGAGCATTTCAGCAATACACGCTCTCTTTTCTTTGATTGGTTCAAAATTAACGGGTGCAAAAGCTAGCTGGGAGCTGGCTCCATCCTCCTCCAGGTTGCTTTCAGAGCACTAAGCGACCAGACCTCAATTACATTTGCTTCTTCAAGATTGGCGCCAGCAATGTCTTCCGCTAGAGTACATTCTGGCGCTGGAAAATGCATATCAGCCAACTCGCATGGCAGCAACAGATGTCGTCACCATGAGGGCGTGATGACCAATTGTCAAAGGAATGTTACCTCTGCTTTCAGGAGCGCAATGTTACCACCGGTCGCCAATTGGCATGTCTTTTTGTCGTCCTTGCATTTGAAATCAGATGCATTGAAACAGCAAAGGCTTGCGGCTACAAGGCCTTCTATCCAGGCAGCTGTCACTACTTATGATGAATGCATTATGGCATGCGATGTCGGAACTGGCGGGACAAAAGTGGCGATCATTAATCAAGTCGGACTCGTCATAGCAAGCGGTTTTTCTGCTCATGCAAGGACCACACAGAGTCAGAAGTAAGTGCCGCACTTACTTTGACAACACCACCACCTCATCAAGCCTTGATCAGCTTCGACATAGCTGTTTGCCGGCGTTATCTTCTTCTCTGTTTGGGGGCCATTGTATAATATCTGCAGATACCTGCTCAGTAGATTGATAGGCCCACCAGCTGCGAATGACTCATCAACTCTGCTTGATCATCCAGTGAGTAACAACGAGTCTTGTTGGTTGATGCCTTGTGCCCCCTGTGTTCGCAGAGATGGGGTGACATTCATGGAGCAGGAAACCGAGGAATGGTGGCTGGCAACCCAAAAGGCCTCTCAGAGCTGCTTATCACAGATGAAAGATCTGGGAGATCAGGAAATTGATGTTTCATGTGTCAAAGCTGTGGCCGTAACCGGACAAATGCAAGACATCATCCCCCTACCGAAGGTAAGCCCGTTTTCAGGAACAACTTACCTGTTTTTCAAAGAATCTGAACCACCTGTCACTTACGAAGGGTGGCAAGTACACTACACCTTTGTTGCTTGACTTACAGTATTCGTGTGTTTGGTGCATGCATTGATCGACTCAAACTCTTCTTCGCTCTGCCAACCTGTAATCAGAGTGTTTATTTCATTAGTGACGCCTATGTTTGCTTTGCATCTTCCTCCAGGATCCCACTCATGAGGCAGCCCCTGCTATACTCTACTCGGATACCCGGGCGCACCTGGAAGCAAACAAGGTGAGTCTTAACCGGAAAACCAATCCTGAGGAAGAACAAACAGATTCAGGAATTTACCCACCACTGAAGTAAGGAAGCGACCCTGAAACTCGACTCGTGTTATTCATGAGGTTGAATCTGAAGCTAGTCAGCAAAATTAGAGTTCAATGATGTCACTAATGGCACAGATTACCTTATTGATAGGTCAACGAGCTGTGTGGGGGCCGTGACCAACTTGCGACCATGACAGGGTCGGCGCAGGGCGCTGCAAGGTGAGGTGAGTTGCACGCAGACGTTTTGCAAGGCGGTTTTCTGCTTTGAGAACCTGATTTCAGTTTTCAACGCTTTGAAGCGGGTTTCAAACAGCTGTTTCATCGAACCAGCAAAAACGTTCTGAACGCATGTCTTGCATGGAGCCAAGGACGATTTGCTTTAGATGGTCTGCGTTTCAGAATCTGCCCAGAGAACTGAGTCGTGTCGCAAAATCTTGCAGCGTCCTGGCGAAGCTGATGTGGCTGGACCGTCACGCGGCCACCTACTCCGAAAACAGCCAGACGCTGCTTTTGGGCGGGTGAGCGAGCTTGTCATGTGTTCCGCTTATCCAATTCTCTTCTTCTTGACCCCGACTCGCCGTTCTGTTCTTGACTTTGTTCTAGAACCTGGAGTTGAGCAGCACTGAAGAGGCTGGTCAGCTGTTTGGAGGCATGAAGACTGGACAGCTGATGCGCATCATTTCAACAAGCAGGCATGACTACGTGGTCCATCGGATGAGCGGAGCCCTTGTAACAGATGCAACCACGGCGTCTACAACGGGCCTCACTCTCATTGCATCCCCGGGTAAGAAGAACGAGGGTTTGAGAAACGTTCACCTATCAAAGTCAGAGGCGGAAATGGGGAAGCGAGATCTTGGAATCGATTCGAGCCTGAACTTGATTGATGCAGTCGGGTGCTGCGCTTTGTCCGTCGTCTGCCGATAGCTTGCGCACGCTACAGCTCATGCAGCTCGTAGGTCGATGAATTTGTTCTCATCTCGTTTCCTTTTACCCAAAATGTGCAACTTTCTTCATACGACCGGGTACTCTGGAGTTGCTGTCCTTACTTGGCATCCGCGACCAAGCGTCAATGGCCTCGCAGATTTGCTAGATCTGTGACTTTTCCGCAGGAGATTATGCATCAGGCGTGCTCGAGACGCTGGGCCTGTCGAGATGGCTGGAGAAGCTGCCTTTGATACATGCTGTAGACAAGCCTTGCGGTAAGCTTCTCTTCTGTCACCCAAGGAACGGGAAGGCCTGGCACCCTGCGGGGCCTCGATTACGTAGGCAAAAATGAATGCTTCTATTCACATCCCGCGAGCCTGACCATTGTAATGGCTCTCGTGAAATTGGGTTTCGTCACACTGGCTCTCAATTGAGATAGTCGGAAGTCCGCGAGCGAGCGTCTCTTGTATATTCGACGTGTATATACAGTCGCTGATCAAAAATGCGTCCTCGTGCAAAAAACCTTCGTAGTGCCGCATCTGGCTCTTTGGCACCGAGCTGAAATCCTAGGTTGAACCGGTATGAGCAGCTTCGACGTACGCCTTGATCTGTGACCGAAACTTTTGGGACTCCCGCGTGCAGGCGAGCTACTTCCTGAGGCAGCGGAGGCCCTGGGAGCCGCGGAGCTGGCGGGCATTCCCGTCTTCCACAGCTGCGGCGACGCAGGGGCTAGCACGATAGGGTAAGTGGTCGCCACGTAACATTTCTGCCCATTTTCGTTGAGATCCTTGTGCCGCAATCCGTAGGTCTCTCTCAATCTGCGCGACTGGCTCGCAAAGGAAGAAGCTCTCTTACTGCGCATTCGGTCATCATGGCCGCTTGATCCAAGTCCGATTTGAGCCGAATGCAAAACTTTGCCCGTAGCGCAAAACTAGGACCCTCAAATACTTAGGAGACACTCATCGAACGTCTTAGGTTTTGTGCATTTGGCCAAGTTCTGCGATGGGCTCAAAGGAGAGTCGGGTTAGGCGGCCAGGTTTCACTGAACCTGCAGTAAAATGACCACCTCTTCGGGTGAACGGACTGGCTGGGGTTGCCTGCTTGCACGATCGACGCCGCACTTGCACTCTCCAAAGATTGGCAGCAAAAATTGACACCATTGATTCCGCCCAGGTGCGGAGCTGGTCGTCCTGGGGTGCAGTACATCTACCTGGGCTCCTCCGGATGGGTGGCCGGTTCCTTCCCTCGAGGCGCCGACCCGCCAGGCAGCAGTGGCCGGTTACACACGCCCGGGGTGTTCACACTGGCGCACCCGGACCCGGGGCTGGTGTTCAAAACGGGTTCGATCATGACCGCCGGGGGAAACCTGGCCTGGGCTGCGGAGGCGTTTGGAGATCGGGCTTTGGGTGGGTGCTGTTGTTCCTATGAGATGCTCAGAGAGTCGTACGGTATTTGACAAAGTTGTGATCTTTGCGTTTAACTTGGTGTTGCTGGGGGATTGAGCCAGGCATCTGACCCGAGCACGTCGGAAGATCGAGACTCGAATTGATCCGATTCCGTCGGCTCACGTGGACTAGGAAAGTCTTGTCGTGCCTCGCAAGCCGAATGATAGGTGTCCTCTTGACATGTTGCGGCCTTGGATCATGTTAACCTTTCGGAATGCATGCAGTCATGAGACAACCGGCAGAGCGTCCGACAAGCATACGCAGACCCGCCTTGTTTCCTTGGCAGGGGATCTCAGCAGAGCGGAGCAGTTTGACCGCGTCAATCGTTCTGCAAGCCAGGTACCTGCCGGATCGGGTGGCTTGCTCTACCTACCTTTTCTTAACGGTGAGTCCGCTTGTTTCGTCTGCTTCCGACCGGAGCTTTCAGAGCCGCCTTCGAGAAAGCTCAGTCAATCAGATCTATAACCCGTTTGGACTTGCGTGCTCGTATAATCTGCTCGTAGCTCTCGCAAGCAACGGACAAGTCGGCTGCTTCCTATTGGGATCCAAAAACGGGCTGCGATCGAGTCCTCCGTGCATTCTGGAAAGTAACGCAACGTCAGGAAGCACGCTCGATTTGTAATCCACATCCAGACCCCGCCAAACCTTATGGGGCCTACATCTATAAGCGGTCCCTTAGGATAACAAAGAGGCAGGTTCAACACTTAACAGGTTGACAAAATGCTTTCTACCCTAGACTATCCAATAATTTCACAGCTAATCCAAACGAAAAAAGAGATGATTTGCAGGGGAGCGGTGCCCCTTCGACGACGGCGATGCGCGGGCCGCCTTCGTGGGGCTCTCGGCGTCCACCCAAACCGGCCATCTGTACCGGGCGGTAAGGCTGCCCATGCCCTGCTAGCTGTTCCGTTCTAAAATTGTCGGGTAAACATCTCAAACCGTCCGAATGACCAAAGTGGCTAATTCAACGGTTCGCTTTATGGACGACTGAAAACGAATCAGAGTTTGACAGAAAGAGAAAAGTATGCTTGCTCGCTTGCTGGTTATTTTGGCGCCCTCCGAACCGGGCAGACACTTAAGGAGCACTCTACTGTTGATTCATAAGACCTTACGCACACTGGTGACATCCCTCTTAGACTGCCGCGGACGACGCAGACTGGGCATCGTCCAGCCTTTGACACGGGGGCGGCCTTGTTCGTCGGTCGCCCTGACGGTGCTGAATGAAACCTGTACTGAGAAGATTCTTCGCGAACTTTGTTCCCTGTGCCTTAGGTGATGGAGGGAACGGCCTTCGCTTTTCGAAGCGCCCGGGATGCTCTTGCGAATGACGTCACACCCGGTAAGAGCGCGTCTTGACAGTGCAGCTTGTTAGCTCGAATCCAAATGGATTCGATGCCTGTAGGGTATCGGTGAACGTTCGCTTACACCCTGAACACTTGCGATGATTTGGTCAGACTCTGTAATCTGACTTGCAGCCTTTGAAGCCGTCAGGAGGGTTTACTTTCCCAGAGCGCATCGAAAAGGAGTGAAGGTTCTCCTTTTTACTCTAGAGTGGCGAGAAAACCCGCGCTGAAATGGATATATTGAAGTTCGTCTTGTTCAAGAGCTTCATCGAGAGTGGTTTTGATGCAGGAGAAACCGGTTCGGAAGAGAAGCTACCGTTGAGGCTAGTAGGCGGCGGGGCCAGGTAAACGTCACGTCTCAGTATTTTGCGGTAACATTTCTGGTTTCGCCCACGTCTAGAACTGCGTTCAAGAAAGCCGTCCTTGCGGTGGTTCGTTCTGGCAGGCCCTGAATTTGCTTTACTGCCCTTTCGAGCGCTCGTACTTAGAAGACGCATGTCCTCTTGCTTTGCAGCCCCTTCGTTCACGTCCGACTAGGATCTCAAGTCGATTCATCACCTAGCTGTAGCTGTCATGACAACGACCCTCCTTATGCTGAGTCGACGCGTGTCCATCCTCAGGTCCTCCGTGTGGCCTTCGATCATTGCTAGCATCTTCGGACAGGACGTCGAAACCATCCAAGACTCACAGGTGCGAAGCTCCGGCCCGCTGGATTTGAAGGTGGCGATCAATTCTTCTGACCATCGAAATATATGTGTTGCGTTGTTTTACGTGTACCTGATGATCAAACCTTCGGACCATAAACTTTCAGATCTTTGCCTGCTCCTTTAGCAATATCTGGCCTCCCTCTGATTTATAATGATGCAGGTGCGAGGTTTCAATCGATTTTTGGCAGCGAGTAGACTCATAACTGCTTCAATTCTGCTCGCAGGAGGTCGGTGTCAAAGGCGCGGCTATTCTGGCGGGTCGATGGCTAGGGTGGCACGACAGTCTCAACCCAAGCGGTGAGCTTCGATCACAGGGCGCTAACTGTGAAGATCGAGTTGCGAAAGCTTGCCCCCATCCTTTTGCTGGCGGATAACTGCTACTTCTCAAATTACCTTAACTCGCTTTGCCGAAACCTCCGTCACTCTCATCGGATCCGCTGCTCTGCGGATTGAATGAAGAGTGTGACGTCGTCTATTACAATCTGCTGAAATTTGGTGCGAACGAGACAGTTCTCGTCCTTTCACAGACTGGATGGCTGGATCTTTTGGGCGGATGCTTGATACAACGTTTGAACATGCAGGTCATTGGGTAAAAGTTGCGAGACGGTTTACGCCGGAAGCCAGGGAAGTCCAACTGTACGATAAGTTGTTTACGTCGTATACGAAGCTGTACCCTGCCCTCAAAAGTACCAGGAACTGGCTGCCTTGCGGTAAGGGTTCCTGTTAGATAATCAACATCAATCAGCGCAATATTGTCGAGTCAAGGTGTGTAAACACGAGCAAGCGACCTTCCAAGATTCGTGTATATGATAGCTTAGTGCACGCAGCCCAGGTCCGTAAGAAACCCGGAGACGTCCCACGTGGGCCGGCTTAAGCACACAACACTGTTAACATTCTCGTAGGTGCCACTGTCGACAATAAAGACTGGCACTGTTTCCTTGGAAGCTCTCACTTTGCTTACGAAGTTCGCAAAATCGACGATTTTGACTGTAAGCAAAGAAAAGCAAGTCATCCAGGATCGTACCCACAGATCGAATTTGGCCGGGACCGATTCGGCATATCCGTCAGCGCATGCATCAGCCGCAGATGCCGCTACAATTCAAGCTTGCCGTAAGAATAGGGACTTAGTTCGCACTTCGCAGACGAATGATCGAGCTCATATATCGTCTGCACAACCGCTTATATGTACACCTCCTAACAACCCTACGGTCTTTAGGACGTCATTGACCAGGTTTGACATCTTCAAGCGTCGTGGATCAGGAAGCGGCATATAACGGTGCCTCTTCAAAGCTTCTCAGCCTTTTTTCCGATGCTTCTCCTGATCTCGTGTTCTTCATACCGGTTGTCCGTCTGCATGCAAGAGAATTAGGGTGAATCGTAACCAGCGTTTGAATCCGCAGTCTTTAAACGCACTCGTGTACGGCCACTCTGCGAGTCGACGTCATCTCTCATTACAACCGGGAAGCTGAGTATACGGTCAGGCTCACAATGCTCTCCTCTCCTTATAAAGGCGCATGCGTGACCATCATAGCTTTCCGGCCTATCTCTTGAGCGGGTGCATTTTTCCAAAGTCAGAGCATTTACTTGTGCATAGGTACGAGATTAAGGTTAGGTTGCGTATCGACCGAAAACCTACTTGGCCTCCAGTGTTGCCTTTGTAGTACCGACAGGTAGGAGGTATGGTACTTTTCAGGCCATATTACTCTTCTGGTATGTACCTTGGGCTACCACGTGGATCTGAAAAGCCATCCGATTGGCTAAGAAATCTGGAAAGCTTTTTGCAGATTTTGAGTCGACGCGCACCCTTACAAAAATTTCACACAATGCCAAAGTACGGAACGCTCCGGGCAAGCCAGCCGCACCCCAAGAGCGACACGCACTTGCAGACGCCCACTCCGGCCTCCGACTTTCAAGCAGAGGCACATGTTCTGCTGCCTGCAACGCTCTGACTTCGCCAAAACGCTTTTGCATGCTCACTCTGACGTAGAAGTTTTCCCGCCGGATGGGGTTGATTGCCACCGGGTGCTCGCTCGCCTCCCGGGGCCACGCGTGCATTTTCAGGTCCGTTGCGTCCTCCCATTCCGGCGTCAGCGTCCGCGGAATCGAGCCTGCATGGCGGAAAATCACTTGAACAGACTGCCTCCTGCCATCGTTGGGCCTTATAGCCTTTCGTCCAGATGTTTTGGACACAACCTGACGGGGCAACGTGTTAGTGAGAGAGGCCAACCAAAAGTTACTGACCTTTCTTTGCCTCTTTGGTGTGGCTGAGCTGAAAGTCTTTCAGAGCAAGTACTCTGTTAGTCGGGCTGTCGCTTCAGGAGTGTCGTTCATCTCAGCGTCAAGAGGCTAACCTCACCATGCACAAGCCTCCTCTCTTTTTGAGAGCACCTTATCTTTCTCCGAA
The DNA here is from genome assembly GCA_000708835.1 of Klebsormidium nitens. Classification (NCBI taxonomy): domain Eukaryota; kingdom Viridiplantae; phylum Streptophyta; class Klebsormidiophyceae; order Klebsormidiales; family Klebsormidiaceae; genus Klebsormidium; species Klebsormidium nitens. The sequence continues at coordinate 20,002 of DF237212.1, read as the reverse complement.
TCACTCATGCGGCGTGTCTCGTTAGTTTTCAAGTGAAGACGCGTTGGTTTCATCAGCATATCCATGAATCACGAGATCAGACGGGCCACAAGCGCACAGACCGACTAGATGTCTCGAAAGCTGGATTTTAAGTGAGCAGGGAGTGCACAACTCGTCCGCCCTAGCTTTTCCACAAGCAGAGTTTGAGACTCAAAAGCTGCAGAACAACGAAGCGGGGAGAAATTCGGCGCCACCACAATATGCCTGTGGTGATTGTCTGAAGGATTCGAAGTTACTTACGGAGCGGCCACCAGGCTTACAGACTCCGTACTCGAGCTATGAAAGCAATTCCGTAATGATATCCAAAAGTCTGGGCAAAGAAATCAAGTGGCTACGAGGCACTCGGCTCCTTTGACCATAACGGCCAAAGCCGAGTCCATCAGCATCGCCTTTTGGAAAGCAGTAAGAGCGCCCGCTCCCAAAGAATTCAGTGGTGGATAATCACGACGAAACAAAGATAGTCCCTAACGGTCAGCTGAGATGCAGGTCTCATAAGTCCGCATGTGCTACTCTAAAGTCCCTCTTCCAACTTACTCATCTTATGGTGCACCCATCGATGTCATTTGATGTTTCCGAAGCTCAATGAACGCACCAAGCATTCATACGGCACGGATGCATGGAAGCAAAACTTGCAGACATTTCTTACTCTGTCAGAAGCTTTCGAGACGTTCCCTTGCGAAATTCGGCCAAAAGTTGGAACAGCAAGAGCACCTAAAAGGACGGGCTTCAAAGAGAGGCTCAAGTAATACATAATGAAAATAGCGGCTGTACGGAGGATCCGCCATGACTTACCCCCGAAGATCTTCTTGTTCCTCACAAGATGGAAGAAGAGCCCCCCCACCGTGAACGCGGCCGCGACAGCGGGAAGGATGACACGTGGAGTGGGCGGGATCCTGTACCACACGTTCTGGTCGGCCATAGCGCTGACAGAGGCGGGCTTGCACGCAAACTGCAGTGTTCCGACTGAGAGAAAGGATGCTGCCTCTGAAGAGCGAGTTTGGGCAACAGGATATTGGGCTTTGAGGAAGGGCGCCTGTGAGGGCAGCGCTCTTTTGTTAACTTAGAATGGTGTAGAAACAGGTCGCCTGTGATCAGTGCACGCACTCAGTCAACGATCACTCAGTTCTGCCAGGCTTTCTACTTAAACCACCACCCAACCTATAAAACCGGGCAATTTCGATGCTGACGTGGCATAACTTGCCAACGGTCGTCGAGATCGGGCAATTCAAACTGAGACTCATGGGGCGCATCTTTTTGCACACTGGAAAGGGTAGCTACCCTACCCAAAAACTGCACCAAACCTTCACCAAATCAAGCGGTGTCAAGCCTGTTCGCCAGGAACAGGCCCCGCTGGGACGCGCTCCCTTTTCGAGCTGTTGAAACCGTCAAAAACAAGGCCTGGAGGCCCCAGAAAGCTCCCCTTGGCTTTTAGGAGCTATTCTTGGTGGTTTTGAGGGCTGAAAAGCCTGGCGCCTTCCTGCAAGGCCTCTATGTAGCGACTAAGCTTGACACCGCCACCTGAAAGCATGATCTGGGCATGCTCAGAGCTGGACAAGAGCCACATTTGAGTGCCAAATACGTGCGCCCCATGAGCGCAACTTGAATTTCACAAGTGAGGTTCAAGTTATGAAATTGGCCAGCACTGCTGGCCCATATGTACCGGTCGGGTGGTGGTTTAAGGAAGAGTGCATGATACTGCCGTTGATGTTGACGATGTAGCGCGGAAAGTACGTGTACGTCAGCTCATGCACGGTCGGACGAGCGAGCCCTGTTGAAAGGGCCGTGACAACCGCGCTGTGCCACTCGGAGTCAGAACTCACTGGGCAAGGGCGCGCGTGCAAGAAGACTACCTGCATTGCCTGAAGACTTGCACTGGAAGCATTGCTGCCTTCTTTTGAGCGGCTGCTGCATGCGGTCAAATAGATCACACATATGCAACGTCGAGAGCGCGCTGGCAATACACGGGTGTGTTGGAATAGCAGTGTTACGCCAAGCATCGCAATAAATTACATTTATACTTCTGCCGTCAGTAATGCGCTTGGGCTCGCGGGTAACGCGATCGACAAGGTGCTTAGCACGTGTAAACACACGAAGCACCACCATAAACACGATGAGGGCAGGTCAAATTGTATCCTTCGCAGGTGGAAAACACGAGAAGTATCACGTCGACTGAGACTCAATCGTGTCCGGTCAGAAGCACAGGAGCAATAAGGTTTTTGTCCATGATATACAACTGCCGAAAGTTCGCCATTGAAAAGTATTGCACAAAGGAACGGATTGCCCAGAACATGCATTCTGCAACACGTCACACTCATGCCTAACGAAGTGACTCTCATTCCCATTCATGACAGTGCAATCGTGGCAAGGGACACGTGCGAGGTGGGAGAAGGGTTCTAGGACGTCACAGCATGCGCGTCCTCTCAAACACAGGCTGTACAGTTTGGGACAAGATATGGACACTTTCAGCGGTACAGTATCACAGCTAGGCATTGTGTACGAGCTTCTCCCGGAGGCGCAAGGTGATTGGGCAATGGTCGCTGCCCATGAAACCTGCAACCAAGCGATTCAAGCTGGTTGAGAAAAGGATCGCCTTTTTGGACAGGCGCCCGCTTCACAACATTTTTACATCCTGGAAGTCAAATTGTCAAGCTCGACCATCGAAGCTGGTTTACTTTTAGAGCAACCGCTCTAATCTTCATTTGAGAAGCCTTTATGAGGCCTCGCGGTGTAGACTCGAGAAACGCAGTGCGCACAATCGCCCACCACGCAGTTTGTTTTGGCGTACCTTCTCGTTCGATCCCCGTCCCGTGTATCTCGCTGGATTCGAGGCGGTCAACTAGACTTTCCGACAGCAGAAAGTAGTCGATCCGCATTCGCTTCCCTCGGTATCTGCACCAGCAAAACGCGTTCTTTGATGTCTGTCAGCTTATAACTTCTCTCTCGCCACGTTGCTGAGAACCTTCCCCCTCTGACGACGAAGAGACTCGAAATTCATGGCGCTGTTCTGATTAGAAGGAAGTATTCCAAGACCGGCAGGGTTCAGACTGAGCTAAACTGTCGTTCAAGCACAACCAAGGCGCCAAGGCACGAGGTGCTATCGAAGTAGGATTGGAACGTGACGCAATGCTCGTCAAATTCACCAGATTATCAGTTGGCAGAGCGGGAAACCATGAACATGTGAAAAGATTGTTGCTGAGGCACAGGGCGTAACGAAAGCGGGCTGTGAAATGGGCTTGAGCATCCAAGATCGAGTGGGTTTCCTCAGAATTGTTTGTAAAGCATGTTTTCTCAACGAGAAAGTACGAAAAGGACATGAATGGACGAAGAGCGGATTGAAAAGAGAATGCTTTAAAGTCGGTCTACGCAAAGGTCAAAATTATTTCTTGGATCTAAACAGAAAGGGATAGCAACTCACTTCCCGACCGGATGCCCCGACCACGTGAATCCCGTCTCGTAGTCTTTCTTCGGGTGCAGGTGCCTATAGCTATCTACTAACCTCCCCCTGCAGACAAATTCACAGGATAAGATTTTACTCAACGTGTGCACGAAAGAGGCCTCAATGCCACTGTTCCAAAACCCTCAGGCTCTGACGACTTCAATTCCCATTTCCAGATTGAGTCAAGCAAACAATATCGAAGTTGACGTCTCTGCCTAACCCCTTGGCTTTTCGAACTCGATCAGTGGTTAAGTAGCGGGTGACCACTGACACATCAATCTTGAGAGCAGCTTGCGGCTTTACAAGGTCCGCTCACTTTTCTAGAATTTCCGAGAATCGGTCCTTCTCCGCTTGCGTGAAGCCAGGCTGCCCAACGTCCTGCAAACACATTCGTTGAGGTTCCGTTCAACTCTTCGATGGAAATTGAAGACATGCCCTTTGAGAGTAAAATGCAACAGCCGGAAGCAGGGCACGTAGACTCAGCAATACAAAAGCAATAATGGCCAAGCAATTTTAGATAGTTACGACACAAGTCTTTGCAGACATCTAGCAGCGCTGTCACATAGCACGTGCCTGTCAGAAGGAGCTGAATATTGGATGTGGAGTTCTCCAAGAGCGACGAGATCACTGTCGTGCTCACTCACAACGTCTCGTGGAGGCGTGTAGCCCTTCTCCTTTTGCCACCGGAAGAACTCGGGGTGGCTTACGTCGAGATCGGTATGGCTGCAAAAACCGAAAGATGGTAATGAAAAGCCAAACGGAGGCCTGCCCACTTGGCGACTCACACTCAAGCTGGTCAATTGAGTCGACACGCATTTGGATGGCGATCAGAAGAAACTTTCAGCAGCATGCACTCACGCAAAAAACCGCTCTTCAATTTTTGAGGAACTTCTGCCGCCTCAGCTTCACACCCTAAGCTGCTGCAGATCATTACATCATTTCGATCCCGATATCGAAAACTTCCAGACCCCTACACCTTCGAACATTTCCGGCCACTGCGCACCTGACGTTCGTGTCCCCGCACCAGATAAGGGGTTTGCCCCCTACGAGCGCTTGCACCAATTCCAGCAGGCGGCGGTCCCAATCCCTCCGCCTCTGGAACGTCTCCTCCTTCCACCCATTGTTCATGCCGTATGTGTTGAGCAGCCGAAACTCTGAGCAGAAGAACGTAGCTCAAGCTTGGCATATGCGAGACAAGTCAATGGAATGTCCACACTCAGATGGCGCGCTCAAAACGTTGCACTCAGCGCTGTAACCGGGTAACCATCCTAAACCTTCAAGTACATTGGGATCTTCAAAGGCAATGGTCCTCCGATCTCAACTAAGGGCCATGACCACTTTCGTGCCTCGTTGCAGAAGCCAATTTTGATCGAACACAAAGTCATCTCACTTTGGTTTGGAGAAATCGGTACAGGTATGGCTGATCTGTCAGCTCCCACAGTCAACCCATCAACTAGCCAGCCTACGGCAGTAGCTTCCAAAAGTTGGCATCTCGCTGTTTTTCAATGCTGATGGGTGACTAATTCGGGGGCCCACCTGGAAATTCCACCATGATGAGACGCCCCTCTTCTTCATGCTTTGGCCCCTTCCGCCCGCTTGCCGGCTCCCCTTCCCCCGCAACCATCCTCGTGAGAATGTCGTCGAAGCAGTAGGCAACCCCCACAATCTCCATCTCTTTTTTCACAAGCAACGCTGTCCCACTATACTTGCCATCCGCCAGCGACCAGAAGACGCGGTAGTTCGAAAACGGGGCCGCTGCAAGCGCCCGTGTCATGAACTGCAAGTGGAGGTCAAAGCAGAAGAATCAGAGGTTGAAATCAGCTGCAACCCAACAAATCCACCCGTCTTAAAGGAGTACTTTAGACTTTTCAAGAGTTTGCTGGATCAACCCAGCTGGAACGTACAGAATGTATGGAGTAAGGGTGAGAAGAGTAACAATGAAAAATCTGTTCACGCCCTGCCTTACGGGACCACTCCACAGATCTCGAATTCTGATGGCTATTGTCTTTACTTAGAGGACTTCACTTGTCAGTTCTTACTTAGAGGGCGCTATCAACGTAAGCTCACCTGCTTCTCATCCCTGGCTGAGTTGGTGACATCTGACATGTCCCCCCGGTTCTTGGGGCCCTTCTTCTCTCCTGCCGCAGGAAGCCGTACCTGAACGGATGGAAGGCGTGCACAATCAGCGAGCGTCAGACCCAGCATAAGCTCCCCAATGCAGATCAGATGAGTTCATTAACCTGGCCAGGCCACTTTTGCGGTCTGTCTCAGCATCCTTGCGAGGCACTTTACAACTCTCTGATTGTGTGGCCACAGATTTGGAAAGTGCCTAAATGCTCACACCTCCATTCCTTGCACGGGGGGCTAATTGTGTCCATCCTTCAATGTTGACTCAAGAAGCTCTGAACCACGGAGGAGAAAAATCCAGGATACTACCGAAGAATAATCCAACCGATGCAGAGAAACTCAAGAATTAGGCTTGTTAGTCAGCTGCCCCATCAAACGTACACCATCAGCATTGGCAGACAGCTGTGCAGCAGGAGCGTACATGTCCCACACCAAGATGGGCAAGATCTATCAACCGCTACTGATTTTTCAAAAAGGGGCTTGCATGCACCAAGAGAAAAGATGGTCACCATACGACCCACCTCCTGTATTGCAATCACATCAGGATCATGCTGCTCCACAAAGCGCACCACCTCCTGCTTGTTTGCCTTCATGCGTATGATGAAGCTATTCGTGTTCCAGGACATGAACGACGTCGGGCTCTTTCCTGTCCGCTCATATCCAGAAGTGCTGGGAGCCTCCGCCGTACCCGCCCCAAAACTCTTGGCCCTCCGGAAGATTGATGCAAGGTTCTGCTCGTCTTTGCTATCCTTCTTTTCGTCCAGGAGGGAACCACCAGTGGAGGGCCTGTCATTGGCGTTCGATGCTCCACCAATTCCGACTTTGTCCGAGGTCTTTTCGCTTTCTTCAGCAACAGCCCCAGTTGCAGAAGGCCCTAACAAGTCTGTTTCACCTTTACACACAGGCTCTTCATCCTTTTGACGTTTACTGGGCCCATCTCGTGAAACCACAGGGAAGAAGCGCTTCATGGTGGTGGTGGTTCAAGGTTCAGATTGATCAGCATTCCGCTTTGCCCCCGCGCCAGAGTTCGCGTGAAAGATAGGCGCCCAGGAGACGGGTGGGGTTGCTATGGTGGTTATTGCGGGTTTGCGTCTGGACTTTCACATCGGACGGCCGGAGTCTGCTCACAAATCGCCCTGAAGGGTCACGATTATCCAGAAGGTGTCGAGCATTCTGGCAGGTGATTAGCGGCCTGACTTTGTGCCTTCGGGCTTTGGCTCCATTCAAAGCGGCTGCATTCAAAACTCAAGTGCATTGCATCGCAGGTTGTTCAAGGTTGACATCATGAAGCGACATCGCCAAATATGAATCAAGATGCAGCAACATCTGAGCACTTGAATGGTGACTGCAGTCTTTGCAGTCGTTGGATTCATATGCGTTAACTATCCCAGCTTCCAAGCTGACTAGAGATGAAAAGAGCGTTGACACTCTGTTTGATTTGCTGCGAGGTTCGGCAGGTCCAAGTCCTTTCGATATATCTTTGCTTGGCAGTAACCACAGTTGCTAGCGACATGCCACTTCATGCTACCTACCAACTCTGACAAACTCTGACAAAAATGTTCGCGAGCGTGACAACAACATCGAACACACAGGCTGACGTGGGTGCTGACGGTCATGACGAAGTCAATATGAGTTATCGAGACTACTTTTCAGATGAATTGTATGCGTCATTTGAAGCATGTAGTACGTCAGGAACATCGAAGGCTTGACGCCGCCCAGAAGCAGTGGCATCATGGTCAAACAAGCATAGTGCGGACAAGTGCCAGCTATTTTCCTGAAAATTGACAGCAGCAAAAGTTACGATTCCCTTTCTTCTACGTCCTAGTGCCCAATTCGACACAATGAATCTGGGCGGACAAGTTTGCAGCGCAAGCACAGAGCAGTCTCGAGACAAAGAGCACTAGGACACGGTGAAGTCAAGGCTCGGGTCTAATTTTCCAATCGTCCATTCCTTGCTGCAAGATCGACCCATCCTCGAAGTTGACGAGATCCTCCTCAAAATTTCCTCCGCCGGAAGGAAAGCCGTTCTCTCCCTGCACGACCTCCTCGTCAACCATCTCACTCCTGCAAGTTTTCCGCTTGTCAGAATGCAGCTTGCCTAACCAAGAGCCTTCATGATGTTCTTGTTGAAAAGCATGCCAACATTGCAGAGAAGCATGAGAGTTAGTATGGTGAGCGTAAAGGTGACCGGTAAAATTCATTCAAAGTAGGTTGTTTGACTTTTAAGGTCAAACAGTATCAGTCCTTTGAGAGACCCCATCAGGGCTTGGAAAAGGTCTCACATACCACCTACCAGAGGTATAGAACAGTGCATTGAATTGGATTCCTCACACCCCTTGTTTACCTTACTTACTTGAGCAGACACAGCGCCTTCGCCGCCGTCACAGTGACGTCCTCGCCACTGTCAGCAGCCTCTTCCTCCCTCGAAGAGGTGTCGCCCCGCTCTCGAAGCTGCTCCCTTGGCGTTTCTTCGGCCGCTGACTGCTTCCCCACTCTACTGCAAACTCGGCACTCCTGTTCGTCGGCTCCTCTCCCTGCTTCAATTGACGCTCGACTCGAACCCCGACCACGATCCACGCCGAGGTCACCTCTGGCCCCTTCCGTTTTCTGCGCTGGCCCGTCCTCCCCCCTCGCCTGCGCGTTATCTTCGTATCCTTCCTCCTCGACTTCTTCTCTCCCTTCTCGCCCCTCTCCATATTTGTTGCCCGTTCCACTCTCACTCTCGATCGCTCTCTCTGGCTCCGGCGAGCACTCTTTGCAGGGCGCTCGATCCTCCTGTTTCTTCTCCTGGTTTCCGAGAGGACCTTCTGCGGTCGTTCTTACAGGAGACGCTTCCGCCTGACTCGGCTTGCCGTCGAATGGAGGGCTCCTCGAGGGCAGACCAAGCTTCTTCGTCCCCGTTTTGAGTACACTTATGCTCTTAGCAGCGCTCCTGTCACTTTTGCCCCCGCTTCCATCCTCCTCTGCAATCACCGCGGCCGCCTCTGCCATCTCTGCCGTCTGGTCTTTCTCCATGTCCGCGCGAACCGCCTTCGCTTTTGCCAAGTTCGTCTCGTCGGCAGCCTCCGGTTGAGTCGGGACGCTGCAGAGAAGCTTCTCTCTTTCCTTTGGGGGTTTCTCCTGCAAGCTTGCTTCGTCTAAATCTTGTCCCTGAGAGCTCGATGCGGCTGACGGTGCAGAGGGCGGGCGCTTCGGCCGTTGTGCTCCTGACTCTATTTCGACGGACTGCTCGACATGCTCGTGCTGAGGAGGCGCCTGAGGAGGCGCCGCCTCTTCGCACGCACCAGCCCAATCAGGCAGAGCATCTTCGAAGCGTTCGCCGCCGCTTCCTTTGGGGCCGCCATCAGCGCCTGTCCCTCGCGGGAGCGGAACTTTCGCCGCATCGTGTTGAGCCGCAGCGGCGGACTCTGCAGGTTCACTGCTCAAAGAGGCTGCCGGCCCCTTCTTGCCTCCAAAGTCCTCGGTCTCGAAGAAAGAGGTTTCGCAAGTGAAAGCTGCATTCAAGTCAAGACAGAACGTTGCCTCTTTGAGAGTTCTTCGAGGTCGCTTTGGCGGCACATCCTCTCCCTCCTCCAGCACGCGTTTGGGTACCAAGCGCTTCAGAATCTCATCCGTGCTTCTGAGCTTCTGCTCGCTATCACCAAACAAGAGATGCTCGCTGCCTTCGGTTTCGTGCCGCGCTGGGAAGTCGGAGAAAAAGGCGTTTGGAGGTTCCCTATATTGCAGGCTCGGTGCCTCTACCTGCGGAATGGTTTGGAGCTCCTCTTTGCCATTTATTGGCGATCTGGCTGGAGAAGCGGAGCAACTGCCCCTCCTTTCTAAAGAGCTTCCTCTTGCAATCTCATCACCTTGCTGTAGCTCGGTTACCTCCTGCTCTTCAAATGCTGCAAAGTTACTTCTGGGTATGTTCAGCCGTTTCAGACCTGACTGCTTGCCCACCGGGGAAGTCTCAGGTTGGGCTTCAGCTTCTCTCCAGCCGACATTTTCTTCACCCTCAGCAACTTTCTCGCAGCCTACAGTGTCGAGAAAATCTAGCTTCATCTTTGGGCTGGCACGTCTGAAGTCATGACGCTTGGTGTCAGAGTCAAGAGCTGGAGCACTCTCCTCCAGGTCGATGTCGAGATCAGCAAATAGGCGTTTTCCGAGTCCCGAAGAAGGCTTCGGAAAGAGGTCACAATCTTGGTGCGATAGAACACCACCTTCTTTCGTGCCTTGCTCCATGAACGCAAGCTCACTGGCAGGCCCCACATGGAAAAAGTCGATCTCTTGCTGCCTTGCACCCGGAGTGTCGACAGTCCTAGTAATTGGCGACGAAATTGAAGGAAACAAGGGCTCAAAGCCCGCCTCTGGTCCTGCCGTCCTCTCAGCATTGAAATCTGCAGCTAGGTCGACCTCCAGACTGACGCCAAGGTCGAGCTTGGCGACGTCGGCATCTTTCTTGTCCTGGGCAGGAGGGGCTGATGGCGGGCTTTGATCGACCTCATCGCCTGCAGAAAGAATGAATATCTCACACAATCTGGACAGCCTTATTCGAATGCAATCCTAGTCTCATGTCTGCTTCGGATTACCTGGTCGTAGAACGAATGCGCACCTGATACGCGAACAGAGGGAGCAATATGTCACCTGGAAGAGCCGTAAGGTGCACGACAAGCTGACCAAGCCGTACAAAGATGCAAAGCTCAGTTGCCCAGTTGTTTTGAAGAACCGCCAAGAGCTATTTGCTTTCTTGCCAGCATGGAAGTCAAGCAGTCCTCCATTGACTGCTATCATACAACTTGGCTAGAGGCAAGCTGTCCTGCAGCTGCCCACAATGCTTCTATAATACTGAGGCTGCCCTTATAAGATGATTGTGTTCAGCACTTACCAGCTGCAGGAACTGTCTGTGCTGAGAAGAATTCGTCCAGCCGACGTTCTTGCGGACCAAAGGGACTCGTGAGGGGAAGAAAGCTGCAGAAGAGCATCGTGCGCGGTCATTAAGAATCCGAAGATTATTGTCTCATTTCCTGTCAGTTTCCTACGTGCATGACTAATTCATAAACTTTGTCGCTCACTTTCCTGCAGCAGATCAGTATTCCGTTTCCTTGATGACGGTCTAAAATAGGAACTCACCCATCTGCATACCTTTCTTCGGCAACCCTTGCAGGTGAGAACCGCTCGGAAGATTGACGATGGAGGACATCTTCAAGATTGGTCTCCCCAAACGGGTGTCCTTCCTCTTCTTCCAGAGACTCAGTTGCGAGCCCTCTCAACACTTCGCTGCCGGAGAATTCTTTGCTTGGGCTATCTTGAGAATCTTGTTCTCGCAAAGCAGGGTAAAACTCTGTCGATTCAGGCTTTGACGGGACTCCTTGCAGGAATTCCTGGAACCGGTTGGATTCTGCTCTTCGAGACGGAAGGAAGTCTGGAATGCTGAAATCAACAAAAACGAGAATTCTCGTCGTCAACGTATCGTTTGTCGTTTCTTCCTGCAAGACACCGTCACATGGTCAAGCAGGCGCGAAGCTTACTAATGATTGATGAAGTAGACTCCCATCAAAGTTTGCAATGCCATCTGCTCCGCAAGCTTGACTTAGATGTGGTGGAAAGATTGGAGATACAAGACAAGCAAATCTGGATGTGATGTGGAAGCTTACTCGAGCCCTTTCGCTGCAAAATGCGACCCCGTTTTGCCAGTCAACCTCTGATCGAGCACCAGGGGCGAGTCCCAGATCACCCGTCCAAGATCGCTGAAAGAGAGATTCGGAGGAAAACTCGTGCTCAGAAAATGCTTCCTTTTCTTCCCTGCCGTCTATACTCGATTTTGCAAGTGGTCTACGACCAGAATGGCTATCGAAGACATCCTGATCTTCGGAGAAGAACGGATTAGCATCTGGTACTGAGTGTGTCTGGTTGTCGAAGTCGTCAATCTGGTCGTGCAGGGAAAAGAAGCCGCTCTTATCCAAAGTGCTCCTGTTACTACGTTGTTGAATTGGGGAATCCACTGTTGACAGGAAACGGAAGCCTTGGGTTTGGAATGGAGACTCGTCTTTCCTCTCGCTGACTGGAAAGCTTTCAGAGAAAAAGTCAAACTCGTGCCTTGATGCTACTCCTTCTCCTCGTTCTTCCTCGATCCCAAAAGGAGAGAAAAAGAGATTTCCCTCAGTTTCCGGGGGTGAAAGAGAGAAATGGTTTTCGAGCTCGCAGCTTGAAGGCCTTGCTTCTAAGTCAAATCTGCCGTCTTCTTTTGCACGCAGAAAATCAAGAGGCTGAAGCTCTGGCTCAGTAACCGTATCTTCGAAATCGGAAACTTCGGAGACTCTCTGGAGATTTTCCAACCGCGAAGCCTCCCGCTGTCTGCGAGCCTTGTTCTCATGCATCCCGTCGAGAAACTGCAATAAATGGAATACAAATCAGTCCCAATTTGTTTCAATCGGAGTGGTCACGTAATCGTCCTCGGATACGAGGATTCGTTTGTAGAAACGAATATGACCCTCTCGGTTTGCTGATTGCCAATAATAGCAATCCCAGGACTTTGAGTTTGCTCCACGTAATAAGTCCGGATTCAGTACTCTCGACAAAACTAAAGAGATCTGAAAAGGGTTGCAATAGACCTCGTGCACCAACCCGTTCAACGATTTTGAAAGAAATGAATCACCTGCGTTTGTTGAGAAGGCGACTGGTGACCGGTTGCAATGAATGAAACGCTCTTAGGAGTTCGCGGGAACTCCTCTGGTTGAAGCGTCTGAAACGGTCTGCGCTGATGATTTGACTTGACTCGCTGTTCATGACGCTCTTCTTCTGATCGGCTCGTTGCATTTCGATCCTTTAAAGATCGAGGTAAATCATGGAAACTGCAAAGGAAGTTATCGTTCGTAAAGTTGATTGTTATGGCACAGATCGCTCAATTACGTGAAAGTTGCGATTTCAACGAACGATTCTTCGTAGTAGATAAAGATCAAAATGAACAGACATTCGTCGGTCTTCAAAAATGGATTCTTACTCTTTGTTATTAGGGCTTTGTCTCAGATTTGCGGGCGGCGTAGACGGCGGAGAGCCTTCGGCTATCTCTCCTGTTCCTTGAACAGCAAAAGCTGCATAACTCTCTTGCCGTGCCGAATTCCGGGCACCACCTCTGTCCTCCTGCTCGTCGATAACATCGAAGATATCAAATCCTGTAGAAAGGGACAGAATAATATGGATTTCAAGAAGCTCACTGTCAACTGTTTTACGGGGAATCGGGATCTCATTATTCAATCAGCAACGGCGATAGCTTGCATCCTAATGACCAGAGGGGTAAAATTAGCCGGGAACTTCAAGTGAACTCTGCTTCAACCATGGCAATCCCCTGTTTGATTGGATGCTCGCTCGTTGTTCACCTTTGGGTTTCTTCAGCTTCGAGCAAGCTACTTTCTTTACCCTCTGATGCTGGTCTTCTTTCTTTTCCACTTCAGGAGGAGCGGACCTGCATCATCAAAATTTGTGGTTTAAACCTCTGCGTATGTGGATCGCTATGTCCAGATGAGACGACGTCAGAGGAAATGTCAGTTTGATTGGGATACATTAAGTTTGGACCTCACCCGTTTCCTTCTGACACATCTTCAGCTTCTCCGCCCAGTCTGCTTCTTCTCAACTGCAAACCTGCAAGAGCCACAACCATTCAGCAATAATTGATACTAGGCTACTGTTTTCGAAAGACCCTTGACTCTTTTAGGCCTCTGTACTACCCTCAAGAAGTTGCATCGTTAGTTGAGCATGCACATTTCATAGACAAAAGGCTCCCTGAACATTTCTATCGAGGAGAACTCAAGAAGTCTCTCACCTCTCAATAAGCCGTGGTAATCCTTCTGAAGAGATCCTTCCTTCTCTTCCAGAGGCTTTTCTAGAGGCTGAACCTTGGACGCTTGACCACCCGGGGTTGACCATTCCTTGCTTCTTGTTCCCAGTCTCAAAGTGCTGTCACCAAGACCGGACGCTTCTGCTCCTACAGGCTGCCCGTCTACCGTGTCGCCATTCTTGCTCGCCTTTGATACAATTAATAGAGACGTCAGACTTATGATGTCCAGGCTCCCACCTTTCCTCTGCTTTGCTGGGAAGGATGCAGCAGCGTCTTCTGCCCTTCTGACAGAACCAGAAGCATCCGACCTATTGAGCAGTCTGCGCTGTTCAAAGAAGTGTCTTTGCTTGCCTTGAACAGATTGCTTCGTCTGCAGAAGAAACAATGAGTTGTGAGTCTCACATAAGGGCAAGTCTGGGGCAATTCTTGTGTACAAGGCTCTGTCTAGGAGAGATCAGATATGACTTCAATCAGGCTGATTTCACCATCGCAGAAGCACACCAAAAGGTTATCCTTTCCGTTCTCACTTCTTTGATCTTTCTTCGGGAGCCTCCCCTCCAAGCCAACATCCTGGAATGTCCAAGAGCTACCTTCCAGCACGATAACAGCTAGGACAAGAAGACCGTCTAGAGTCGAACGATTCCTTCCAGGACTGCGCATCAGTGCTACATAGTAAACCTTCTCTCACTAGAGCCTAGCGCAACGTACCCTGCTCAATCCAGGCGGACTTTACGAATGAGCTTCACCATGTGTGAGAATTGCTGACTGGGACCGCGGCCCGACTCTCCTTCGAGGGCTGGGCATATTCCTCCAGGCATTCTTATCTCGAAACTACTGTAGTGCAGGCGCGCTCTTCCGGTAGATTAACTCATATATATGATGGCATATTCAGGCCTCCCTCTGCTCTTACCCGACTCGTTGGGTACCACAGCGTTTGAAGCTGAAACCGTGCTTGTCAAAGAACTCCAGCTTTTTTCACTTGCTTCATTCAATCGAGGGCCAGGCTTGCAATCTTTTGCACCACGAAGTGTCAGAAAGGTCCTGCATGACAGATCTTAGATCTCACAGCTTCATATGATGATCAATGATCGTATATACCGTCCAACGTGGCGGTCGAGCAGTTGTAGTCTCAGTCGAGCACCGCAGCAGCTAAACGTTGCTTTAATTGTTTTTTTAGAAGAGCTTGAAGCATGATATGGTAGGTGCTCAGGTCGATTAGTGGTATGCAGCAGCGAGTACGAGCCAGGACGGTTGGAGAATCGTCGGAAGTATCTTCGATCACACAGCTGCAGCCTTCATGTATACTTGAAGCAATCCAGACCCAATCCTACATGCATTTAGCGGCATGCTTCATGATGATTGTCATGGTACATTCGTTTTACGTGCAGAGTAGTTGTCTATCAATTGATCATTGATTGCATTGCGCTACATCACGCCTAATTTGGCAGCAATAATTTGTCGCGGCGGGACAGGCGCGCCTGGGCATGGGCAGGCTCGATCACGGATGAGTGGCACGCGCCGAGGTCACAAATGCTTGCATTTCAGCTGCCGCCCGCGATCCTGGGAGAATGCACGAGCGTGTAGCGACATATAGGTGACCGACCACCCTACAGGGCTCGGACAGCTACAAGTTGCACACATGCTGGGCTAGGCAACTCATCAAAGGCAGCCCGGCAGAGTATTATATAGAGGTTTATTGAAGAAGACATGATGCCAGTAGTACCTTTAATTGGTCCTTAAGTCGTGCTGCGCTTAGCTCAATAATCAAAGATTGAGTTGGCAACGGATTGTTTTTTTGGTGGAGGTTCAGTTGTACAATTGAAGCTGCAAGGCATGCTGAATGTCAGAGCGGAAACTGAAGCTGCCATTCCTGGGAGCGACTACCTGCATCTCTTAGATCTTATATACGACGGACCCTACATGAACGGTTCCAAATGTAGAAAGCACCCATTTTAAAGAGCTGGTTGCTTCGCCGCCTTCTGCTTGCCCCAGTCGGCGTGCAACAACCAATCCTCCTGCGCGTCCACCTCCTTCTGGCTTTTGAACATTGACGTACATCTGGCCATGGTCTGGCTGGCTCTGCTGATGGGATCAGTCATGTAGAAGTTTGGCACAGCCCTCGTAAACGGCTCCTTCAGCAGGGGTCCAGCGGACGCCTTAGATGGTGCCGTGCGCGCTGCCATGCTGACCTCGGAAACTTCCACCTCCTCGAGCCTCTCCAGCTGGGGGGCAATCTCGGCCGCCCTTCTCCGCACGGCATCAGTGGTATCGTATGGAAGCTGGACTCCGGCGATCTCGGACAGAGCACGAAGGATCTTCCAGTCCTCACGCGCATTACCTGCAGGTGTCCCAAGTTTACGATATTTAGCTTTGCACAAAGGCTTACAATTTAGCTCTGCACAGAGGCTTACATATGGTGAAGAATCAAGTCCGATGAGCAGCAAATCTCAATCCTGCAACTGCACCTCCAGAATAGGGGACCGTTTCCCTTGCTCAGGAAGAACCATGCCAACCTGTTGCAGGAAGATGCGACGGCCGTCTGAGTACCTTCGCTGATCACATCAATGAAGAACACAGTCTGTGAGGCCTTCAACGCTGAATCCTAATCACAATCTGCCACCCTTATCCTCTGCCAACCGACACTGAAATTTGGACATTCTCAGTCGGTGGACTAACCTGGCACAGGAACTGCCGCCATCGTCCTCTGCGGCCGGCCCTCCGTGTTGACGTACGTCGCCTCCTTCTCGGTGTAGGCCGCGCCCGGGAGCACCACGTTCGCCCTGCTCGCGCCCTGGTCCCCGTGGTGCCCCTGGTAAATCACGAAACTGTCCTCCCCGACGAACTTGCTCAGCCCCTCGTCCGCTCCCAGCAGGTACACCACCTTTGCCGGCGGCGCGTCCTTCTTCACCCCCGGCCCCGGCACAAAGCCCAAGTCCAGCGCGCCGGTCGAGCTCGCCGTCAGCTGCAGCACATTGAGGCCATTCCAGTCCTCCTTGATCACCCCCGCCTGCTTGGCAATCCGATCCACCACCCCCAGAATTGCGTCCCTGTCGGGCCGCCTCAGGACGCCCGCGCCGACGATGATCGCCGGGCGCTCTGCCTTGGCGAGGGTCTCCGCGAACCCGCCCTTCCCGGAGGTCAGCTTGGAGAGGTCCTGCGCCTTGTCGCCGAGGTGCTCGTGCGGGTACGTCAGGTCCATGTCCGCGGGCCCGACCGCCGCAATGTCGCGCAGCGTGCCGGCGCGGAAGGCCTTGCGCAGGCGCACGTTGAGCAGGGGCGCCTCGGAGCGCAGGTCCGTCCCCACGAGCAGCACCGCGTCCGCGTCCTCGAGGGCGGCGATCCCCGTGTTGAAGAGGTAGCTCGGCCGAATGTCGGCGTTCTCCTGGCCCTCGGCGCCCTCGATGTACAGCCGCTGGGAGTTGAGCCGCGCCATGAAGTCCTTGAGCGCAGTGATGGACTCCACGTCAGCTAGCTTCCCGACAACGGCGGCAATCTCTTCCCCTGGAACGGAGGTCAAAGCACGCGCAGCCTCCTGAAGCGCCCCCTGCCAATCGGAGGGCTGGAGGCGGCCGTCGGGGCCGCGCACGTAGGGCAGGGCGAGGCGCTGCCGCTTGAGGCCGTCATACATGAAGCGACCCTTGTCAGTGAGCCACTCCTCGTTGACGTCCTCGTTCAGCCGCGGGACGACGCGCATCACCTGCAGATAGCGGGGAATTGGTTCAGAGGATAAGAACTACCAGTCAGAGGATCACTTGGGAGAGTCTGAGCGGAGCCTTATGAGAAAAGCCTCCAGAAATGTGAAGTCGAGGCTCAGCGGAGCCTTATGAGAAAACAATTCCAGAGATGTGAAGTCAAACAGTGGCTTATCATGGTTTTCTTGTCAGAAGAAGGAGACCCGTTGGGCCCTGTCTTTCAAGCATTTTTGGAAAAGCAGTAGACACAAAGCAACCTCCAGGTCCAGCAAGCACTTGATGCTGGTTCCCATGCAAAAGCACTGGTAATCTTCAAGGAAACCTTCACCAATTTGAAGTTCGGCTGTCTGAAAGAGAGTCGTTTGCATACCTCAGGTCCTCTGTGGTCCACCCGGATGTTTGCCCCAAGCGCATCACTAACATCAATGCTCTCCTTGTTTGCCAGCTCCCAGTTCCTGGCGGTGAAGGCGTAAGGCTTGCTGGTGAGGGCTCCCACAGGGCACAAGTCGATGACGTTGCCTGATACCTCGCTCGTAGAAAGGCGATCCACGTACGTGCCAATCTCCTCAGCATTTCCGCGGCCCAGGACCCCAAGATCCTCCACACCGGCGATCTCGGTGGCATACCGCACACACCTTGTGCAGTGGATGCACCGCGTCATGACAGTCTGCAAGGAATTCATCTGATGTTGAGAAACTGTGCATTCATTCACTTTCAGATCAAAAACATAAATATGCTTCCAAGATCAGGTCTGCATCTGCTTCCAGATTTGTCCAACTGCATGCAGCTCGCAGACAAAAAGAGGCTGGCATCTGCTGGAAACGCGATAAGCAGAGCAGCGGAATTCGCAGGTATGGCGAATATGGCACCTTCAGGAACGACGGAAGTTACCAGACAAACCGGACTGTTAGCTTCTCCTGCAGCAAGTTTCCTCAAAAGTACTCCCACCACTTTCATCACATGCAGCAAGTTGTCAACTCGAGGATGCTGTCAATATACAAGCAATGGAGGAACAAACAAAAAATAGCTGCCCTGCAGAAACTCACCTTAATCAAAGGTCCAAGATGCTTATCCACAACAGACCTCTTCATGTCGGTGAAACGGCCCCTGTCGCTGCCGAACACCATAGCCTGATCCTGCAGATCGCACTCGCCACCTTGATCGCAGATGGGGCAATCGAGAGGGTGGTTGAGCAACAGAAACTCCATTACACCTTCACGCGCCTTCTTAACCTGCAACAGACAAGACGAGGATTTACAATCACTTTGAGTCGCAGCAAAGAGCAGAGAAAAAGGTTGGCTGCTTTGCAAAGTTTCAAGTTTAATCTGAATTTGATGCTACAAACACCTCAATCCAATCCACTAGCTCTCTGTCAATCTAAACCCACCTTAGCTCTTTACCAGCAAATCTTCCATGTAGCACATATAGACAGGTTTATTGAGCTGCAGAGATTTGGAATTCATCAGGCAAATGCTGAGCTCCGGCAGCAGAGTTGGTTGATTGGCTATTCATGATTGAGGGTGCGATTGATAAAGAAAGAGGACCTCAGTACGTACCAGCGGTGTGTCTGTCTTGATTTTCATCCCCGGCATTGCAGGCATGGCACACGATGCTACCGGCTTCGGACTCTTCTCCACTTCCACCAAGCACATGCGGCAATTGCCAGCAATGCTCAGCCGCGGATGATAGCAGAACCTTGGGATGTCCACGCCCGCCTCATCGCAAGCCTGCAGCACAGCAGGCAGCGGATGGTATGCGCAGAAGTGTCTGTAATTTTCCTCGATCAACAAAAGTTGAGCTGCTAGACTTGGTAAAGGTGCTGCTAGCGGCAGCATAACAAGAAATTGTACGAACAAGAGATGGAAGAATCCTTCAACCTCAGCCCCAGTCAAAAGCCTTGATGTGGCCTGCCACAAGTTGTGTGATGCGTCTGAACATCTAACCCGATCAATAGGCGGTAGAGAAAGTACCTGCAGAACTGTCATGCCCTTGGGAAGATTCACTGCTTGCCCGTCGACGAAAACCTCGATCATGTCCTTCTTCAATTCATCAGGGATGATGCTGTGCAGCTTGACGGGCACCCTGCCTGTTGGGGCCACAGTTGACGTGCTTGGCGGCACGGTGGGAGGGCTCTGGGGCGCTGTTGCTGGGCTTGCGGTGCTGTTTCGCCGCACCTGCTGGCGCCTGCTCGCAACTGAAGCTCCAACAAAGGTGCTGTCAGAAGCCAGCTTCTCCAAAAGCGAGCGCCGCTGCTGCACGCTTTTTGTGCTTGCGAGGTTTGTTGTACTGGATTCGATTGAAGGCTGGCGCGAACCACCCACGCCCTCATCAGCCTGCTCATCAGTGGGGGCAGAATCGCCGCAGAAGGAGGACACGCTCCGATAGAGCAGACTGCACGCATCCTTTGACTTTGAACGGTTGATCAGAGCAAGCTGCCCTCTCAGGTGCCCCGAGAGAGCCCCAGAAAGCGGCCCCATGGCTCTGCTGCAAGAGACCTGCTGAAAGTAGTCCAGCCACACCACGCCCTGATGATCAACCGCCCTGCAGCCGCCCTGCAGCCTGTGCTTTGTGCAGGGTGGGGCAGCTTTGTCTCTCGAATTTGGAGCCAGTGAACGTCTTGGCGACTCTAGAGTCTAGGGAGCCAATTGTGGTGTCAAAACTAGACCAGAAATTGGAAACATCTGAGGGCCATATTGCTTCAATTTTGCTGATCAAGAATCTGGTGATGGATCCCAGCTACCCCTCACCGGGAGCTTTTGACCGGCCTTTTTGAGACCGGTAAGGGTTACCTGGTGTAAGATAGGAAAGCTAGAATGGCCAATCTAGACATAATTGAGGAGCTCGAGGAACCATAAGCAGAGAATTAGAGAAAGGCTGTTTTCGAATGCAAGTTCC
>DF237213.1:78232-123182 GCA_000708835.1 Klebsormidium nitens | reverse complement strand
AATATTCCGGAGTTTACCGTTCGTCGACAAGTCAGACAATTTCCAATTCATGAACTCGGACCGGATTCTCAAGTACGGGCGAGTACGGTCGTCAGTACTGTGTACATGAAATGTCGCGACGCGTAACACTGGTGAGTCAATTTGGTGACGGTACCGTCGCGCGATCGAGACCGCCGACACCCACCATAGGTAGCTTGTATTACTTACAATACTCATATTATACAATGACTGCATGAGCTGATTCGATCAGCTGGCGGCCGCCTGGCATACAATATATTCCGATTCCACTCATGGTCACTGAATCATGCATCATGCCGGCCACGGGCATGGAGTCGAAAACATGTGTCACGGGGTGCTAACGGTGCACGACAAAGCAGACTCATTGAGAATTAAGCTTCTCGAACTTTGTTATAGATTGAACGCGTACGACTGACGTGATTCCGGCAGATTCATGAGTTGAAATGGCAATCATTCAGATGGCCGGATTGGATTGCATAACTGAAAGCAGGCAGGCGGGCGCGGGGGGCGGGCGGGCCGTCCAGCCAGAAAGTAGTATCTAGGTCGCTCAAAATCAGGACCAGTGCCTCATGACACTTGCAGAGAAACTTTCTGCGAACGCGGTACTAAATTGGAATGAGTAAAGATGGGAAGCTGTAGGCGCCAAAGTGGGCGTAATTCACCCGCTGATTGAAGCTTGCCTTCTAAAGAGAACTGTGTACGGTAGTCTACCCGTGACTTTAAAAGGGCAACACCCCTTTCGAACGAGAACGAGACTCTTGCAGGTCTGCAAACGGACCCGCATTCCATCAAGCGGCGCAAAGCTCGTTTACTCCTTGGCCTCCTCGGCCTCCTCGGCCTCCTCCGCCGCCTCCTCTGCCGCATCCTCCTTTTTCTCTACCTTCGCAACCCCATTTGCCTCGACCTTCTTGGCCTCAGGCGCTTTAGTCTCCCCTTTGCTGGCGGCATCTGTCTCTTCTTCGGCGTCATTTGCATCTGCCTCGTCCTCTTCCTTCGTCTCCTTTTCATCCTCCTCTTTGTCCCCTTCCGCCTTTCCTTCCGTCTCCTCCTTCTCCACCACCCCCTCCTTCTCCGCCGCAGCCTTGGCCTCCCTCTTCACCCGCTCCTCCTTCTGCAGCTCCTGATAGTGCACCTTCTTCTCCTTCACCTTCTCAATCGCTCCCATCACATCGCCCACCGTCAGCGGCGCTGCCACCGAGACGCTCTGCAGTGACGCCAGCGCGTCGAGCGACAGCGACAGCTTCTCCGTGCTCTTGTCCTTTGCGCCCCCCCCCTTGTTCTTGCCCTTCTTGGACCCCCCCCCAAGCCCTCCGAACCAGCCGTCCATCCCTGCATCCCGATCCTTCTTCAAGATGCTGACGCCCTCCGGCATCTTGATCTCGGTCTTGGGGGCCGCGGCAGCGGCCGCCTGCGCAGGCGCATACTTTTGCAGCATGGCGGTCAGCTGATCGCACTTGATGATCTCGTCAGTGTACGGTTCCACGAAGTTCTCGGCCTGCCGCGCCTTCCACGCCTCCTCCTTGACCTTGCGCTCCGCGTCCCACACCGCGCGCTGCGCCTTCCGCCGCTCCCCTTCCTGCTTGCGCCACTCCTGCTCCCGCTCGTACCTGCCACAGCCAGCACCCCCTTCCGTTGTCATTTTACCAACCCACATCAACAAGAATGCAAGTGGGTACTAGTGTCGCCCATCCCAAATTGATCAACCACTAGGGCCCCTGACAATCAAACACTGAAAGGTGACCTTAAGTGGAACCTGTGAGGCCCCATTTTCCAACATGAATCCAGACGTGATGATGCGCCAACTGGCATTGGGCGCTTGCACTAGCGCCTTCTGTTTGCTTTGCAACTAAACCATCCTTGTCTAGGATTCAACAACCATCGAGAAGCCTTCCTTCCGAACTACAGCGAAGTAGTAGTTCGGACATAGCGCTCAACCTTTGCTTATCAGCTGCAGAAAATGTCAGGCGAGACGCACTTGGAACCTGACTGGTGCTGACAGGAAGTTTGTGTCCTCACCATTCCTGCTCCTTGGCCCTGAACTGTTGTCTCAACTCGTAACCCTGCTTCTTCAGCTCACTGATCTTGTCGTACAGCTCACTCCGTTCCTGCCAATTCGAACATCATACCTGATATCACTTCCCAACAAGCTGACAGGATTGCTATGCTCACTTGGCTTTTTTCCACCGCAACAAATGGACACAGCTCAGACCAAACTGCTATTGACAAGCCAGGCGCCACTTTCTGCTCATGTGTTGAGTTAGGCGCCACACTTTTTTTTATTGACAGCGCACTCTTGCCCCATCCCTTTGAATCTGTTCATGAGCACCACCTGTTAGCAAGCCCTTGGTGCAGCTCACATTGAGCAACTGATCAGGGAATACTGTCCCACCTGATGCAGGCCCGGAATATCAGCTGTGTGTGACTGCTCCTTGTCCCGGATGGAGTTGAGCAGCCTCCTCTGCTCTGACTCTTGCGCCTTGATCGCGTTGATCTGCGCGTCTTTCTGGCGAATGCGCTCCAGCACCTCGCCCCTGCTCGACTCCTCCCCCGACAGCTTGTCCATCCGCTCGTTGTACACTTTGACAAACTCGCGTGACTTGGTCAGCTCGTTGATCTGGCTGATGGTCCGCTTCTCCTCGGCCATGGTCAGCGACGTGTGGTGCATCTTGTACTCCAGCTTCTTGACCTCCTCATCAATCTGTTCAACCCTGGCAGCCAGAAAGGCAATGCTTAGATAACGTACGATAATGTACGGAGACTTCCACACAGGTTTTACGACAATTGGGAGGCAATTCAGGGCTAGCAGGCAAAACCAAATAGCAACACTCGGTTCACAATTGTTGGCAGAAAGCAAATCAGGATTGTGGACGACATTGAAAGCCGAAGATACTGCCTTCTCTCAGCTTCAGCACTTTCAGTTCATCTAACAATGTGGTCAGGTGGGAGCCACGTAAAGCCATGGGCAACGGAGAATCATAAAACAGTGCATTGATCCATTGTGAGCTGTAAAGACATAAAGTAGATGATCAAATCAGATCTCCCTGAATGTGGCAGGATGAATAATGTCCAGAACGGCACAGCCAAGGGACTGGAGAATCCTCTTCGTCAAAGAAAAGTCTTCTGCCAGAGGTATGTCCTCCGCATCGTGAGTGCTGACGCCGCTAACTTCAAGAGAGCTTCTGATGAAGATTTTGTATGCTTAAAAATCGAAGAAAGCTTGCAAGCGAGCGACAATGCGAGCAGACCATCCGTCAAGGAAGGGCGCTCAAAGCTAGATCTATCAACAGCGGTACTCCTGCCTGAGTCTCCTGAGCTGACCTTTACCAACACACTCAGAGGAACACATTGGAGGTTTGGCCCACAATTACGTCATGAGTGCTGCAAAACGAGACCACATAAGACCACCTCCAGCTGATAGGCTCTGATTGCCTTTGACCAATAGGAGTGATTGCAACTCTTTCTACATTCAAACATACAGATTGGGGTTATCTAAGCAACCAGAGCGGCTGACCTGACATAAGGCAGTTTGGACTTCAAGCTTTTGGCCTCCTCCCGGGCCTTCTCCCTAGCTTGGTCGATGTACTTTAACTCCTCCTTGATGGAGTTCTTCTCCTCAATCAGTGCCTTGTAATGATTCACAAGCTCATTGAGCTTGTTTCGAGCTTCTGCAACCTCCCCAGACACACCTTGCCTCCCCGCCTTCTTGTTGTCAATCAGAACCTTGATCTCCTGAATTCTGGCCTGATGCTGGTCAACGGTCTGGTTCAGCTTCGCAACTTCCTCCTCCAAAGCTGCACGATTCGGTCTGTCCAGGCGCTTCACACGCTCCGTCCGCTCCCCCTTGCTCGCCACCTTGTGATCCCCCTCTGGCGCAGCGTCGGGGGCAGTGCTGGGCGCATCCGCAGCTACAGTAGCCTCAGCCATATTGTCTTGGCCTCTAGCTCAAATGTCGATGGCGCCAATTGAAGCAAGCGCCTCACAACTAATCTGCCCCTGCCACCGTGCTGGTGCCTACTAGTACTGCATTGCTGCTCCTCCTTTCGCGCAGGTGCCAGGCAGGCAGGCGGTTGGTTGCTTGCAAACTAGACTGAGGCCGAGTCGAAGTCGCGGGGTCAAATCGAGGAATGTGATCGACGGCTCCGACTTGCTTCAACTAATAGGTATAACTAATATAAGTTCTCGTCCGCCAAACGACGGCTGAGAATTGCGCCAGTGTAAGACTGCGAGACACGCACTCGCGACCGTAATTGACGGCTAGGTACCGCCCTACCGGTAACACCGCCAGGTGGCAAGGCGGCGCACGCGAGGTGACGTAAGCATGCTCCGCTAGGCTAGCCCGGGGGCGCAGACGCCCAGCCAAAATATGTAGCGCCCAGTAGCGAGCAGACCGTATGGGCCACCGCGGGCGCGTCCACCAAACTTTGCAGACGTCTTATATGGCCTGTTGGCTACCATTTCCACCCACTTTCGGGTTACCCGGTGGAGCCATTTACTAGTGTCAAGGCTGCCGGGTGGTAACCGACGGGGACTGGCGCCCCGAATAAAGACCGCAAGGCTGCGGACTCGGACTGGGCGGTCGCGATGTGCGGTTTGCGGTTCATCATGTGTGGGTTGCCCGCCCGGTTCGCGGTCCCAACGACCGAAATCTGGAAACCACGGTTTAGAACCCCCCAGATTGCGGTTTGTGGACTGCGTTTGCGGTCGCAGACCGCAGTTCTTGGATCGCGTTGCGGTTTGCGGTTGTTTGGAACACAATGTCAAGGTGGAATTCTGGTGTGATGAGTCGCATGACTCGCATCGAGTTTGTTAGAAAACCTTCTGAGCATTATTGATTGGCTTTGACGTTGCTCTCATTTGCGAGAAGCTCAAATAGCTCAGGTTCGCTGAATTGCCCTCCAAGCAGATTTCGAAGCTTGCAGGGGGATGCCGCGAACTTGCTAAGCGGTGGACGACCTTGCTGATCAGCAGAACAGCAGGGGTTCCTCGCAGATGGCGTTTGTAGGGCCTGATTTGACGGAGGCTCGTCTCTGCGGTTGCGAGGGCGTCGAACAGCACTACCGGCTGGACGATCTGTAGTATCTGTTAGCTCGTACTCAGCAGATTTCGAACCTGTTGGACCTATGTCTGACTTGGGGGGTATCGCAAACTATCGAGCCAAATCGAAACACCAAGCCATTTTGAATCGGGCTGACGGCGAAGGGGGACCGAATTTCTCGCTTAAGGTATGATGACGTATGCAGGGTCCTTGCAAACGCTGATGTCACTCGGCCCCTGCCATTTTGCATCATGCGCTGAGTCGACCGTGACTCGGACAACTGCATGGCAGCCTGGCCACTCAGCCTGTGCAAGCTACCGTAGGAAGGACATGCGACCGCGACCTAGGGCTTTCCTTTCTTTTTCAAGCAAAGCGAGAGGTAGAAGGGGGCAGCAGGGCGCAACGGGGGCGCAACTTTGGGGGCGCATCCCCGCGGCGCTTCTTTGCAAGAAACGTTCACACACATGAAGAAGAGGTAGAAAGGTCGTAGTGAAGAGGAGGAATTAAGCTACTCGTTTTGAAGAGGTGAGAATGGAGCGGAAAGCGCACAGCTCAACACAGCTCAACAGCTCAGTTGAAGGGGCTCATTTGCTCATTTGTTAGTGCAAATTAGGGTTTATGACGTCACTTTGCGGATTGTAAAACCGGAAGTTTTGTACGAAAATATCGTAGTCGAATTACCTCGGGGCTTAGGATGACGTATCTCTTCGCTTTTGGGAGTTATGACGTCAGCATTTGGGAGAGTTTGGAGGTACTAGGAGGGGAGGTACTTCCCCAACTAAAATGCAAATTTTGGGCATTCAAATGGACCGGGCAAATGACGCCCAACGATGGCGGAAACTTGTAGAGAACGTTTTGGGACCTAGCCAAGTCGTTTTGACCCTGTGGGCAGTTTGGATATGATAATTCCGCCCGCTAATACAATTCTGCTCGCGCCGACATTTTGGCTGGCGTCTGCGCCCTCTGGAGTGACCGTGAGTCTATGGCAGTGGTCTCCATGTAAACAGCCTAAAGTACATGCGAACATCGACTCACGATAGATCGCGGGTTCAAATCCTGGCTGCGACGCCAGTTGCATGTTTGCACTTTCTAAGTTTCCGGCGATCTGCTGATGACTTCTCCCAGTAGCCCCCGGGCGAAAAGGGTTGCTACAGCACGCCTTGACTGCTGAAAAGTTTTAGTGCGTGGCCCCCCACAGCCGCGGCAGCAGAGCGGCCGCGGCGTGCGGGCCGGCGGCCGCCAGGCAACTCAACCAGCCGCCAGGCCCATGTGATGATGTTGAGCCAATCCGCCAGAACGGGCTCATCATATGCATTAGCAGGATATCCGTTGTGGTAACTTTCAGCTGATAATGATGCTAAGGTATACAGTGTACTCTCAACCAGATCAATATGTGCATGCCCTGCAAAGTTTGCGCGTGAGTGTGAACGGTCCCACGCGCTCTATGATCACGTCATGGCATGAGTGCCACCATGTGATGGTAACTTCCAATTTATTAACGCCCTTAGCCACCATGGCCGTGGAGCACGGTCTCCGGCGCGGCCGGGAATTTGTTTTTTGACTCCGCAACTCCGCAATTCTCCGTGATCAATGTGACCATGTGCCACCGGTACGGTGACGTCAATGCCGCGAAGTACAGATGGTATCATGCATAGCGCTTCACGGCAAACAGTATCGGTCGGCTTGAAAACTTGATCGTAACCACATTGAACACGGAGCATGTTTACTATCCCATGAACGCATCGCTAATCCGACAAGCTGATAATGCGTCCATTGAAAGCACTCATGGTATTGTTTGAGTCAAGACCTTTGCAAGCGACTAACTACTTAGGAGGTTGCACCATATAAGAGTCAAATCTAACCTTGCCTTGAGTTCAAGGGTTGGCCCAACGACCCACAAGCAAACGCTTGACCATTTTCTCGAGCCACTTGGCTTTTCAACGGGACACTCGCTGCTGGATTATTCCGGATTTGACTGCCTTGAAGGAAGCAGAGTCGCCACCAGGCACAGCACAGAAGCAAGGCCTCGATCTCTTACAACTATCTAGAGTACAACGGACTATATGTAGGGTTTATTTCTTGTAAGACCACCTGGCGTTGGAGCCACACGAGCCCTAACCAGCACGACTAGCAACATCCACCCTATCTTTGCCGAGAGACGCACATTTGACCTGGGACCAGACACGGGACATAATCCTAGCAGCTACCGGCAGACTCAAGCTTTTGAATGCAGCCGAAAAGAATGGGCGGACGGGGCACCGGGTGGTGGAGGTCAGCACAGGCGGGTGTAGTGCGCGGGGTTCACCGTCTTGCCCTCCTTGCGCACTGCCAACACAGATTCACCGACACCGCTGTCAGCACCGGCTGGGGAAACCCCCAAAATCTGAATTTCTCCTTCTCTCCAGCTTGTATTGACGTCATTGACTTCTGGAGATATTGCTGCTTGTTATGCAGATTGCCGGGGCAAGGAACTGCTATTCAGGTCATCGGTGATGCTTCCAACACACGGCCTGGGCACTGTCATACACATCCAATTCTTCACAACTTGGAATCGAGAGAGACTGCGCGTTACCTTCAAAATGGAGGTGTGGTCCTTGAGCATTCCCGGTGGCTCCCACTGTGGCGATCTCCTGGCCCCTCGAAACTCGCTGCACCACACGAGCGGGGACTACTTGAGCGAAACAGATAACCCAGAGTCTAACTCTAGGGACGAAACAAGGCATCGGTTGCGGACTCCAACGATTGCTCCAGTCCTGCTCGAAGCACGAGTCGACGGGGCGCTCGGTGGACAGAGGGGCCGCTCACCTGGCCCTCACGCACAAGCAGCGACTGGCAGTGCGCGTACCGCGTCAGGAAGTTGCCCGAGTGCATGATGTCCACGTAGTTGCCGTACCTGCCCGCACAGGCGCACGAAATGAGACACGCACAGGCGGCGGGCAGCTGGGCTGTTGAGATGGGCTGTTGACTGCGAGAAGCAGCGCTGTCTCCCACCCTGTCTCTCATAGCCGCAAGCAGACCTTTGAACCCAGCCTTCGATGGTTCAAAATAGCCCTGGCGCCTAATTAAGAACCACTTTTTGGCGGAGGTTCTCCTAAAAGACACCGGAAGAACAGAACTCTTCGAGCCTCGAGCGGGCTGTCACGTGGCAGTCAGTCAGAAAAGGTGAACGCGCGCGCACCCGTCGGTGTCCCAGAAGTGGCGCGCGACCTTGGCGATGACGCCCCGGTCCGCGGCCAGGATGGGCGTGCCCGTGTCGGCCGCGATGTCCACCCCGTAGTGGATGCTCCGCCGCTGGCCCGCCAGCTTGCGCGGACCGTACGGGCTCGAGATGAACCTGCGGCAGCAATGAACCAAGGCGCTCAGCGGACGCAGTCGACAGCGGAAGGGCAAGGTTGGAAAAGCGCCTGACCATTGTTCGATGCCGTTTGGGATTGAACGCGATCGAAGTGGATCGGGCTGAAGGGTGGTCGACATGGATGCCAAGCTACTGTCATGTGGTGCAGCCCAAAGAAGATATTGCTGGTCGGCCTGTCGAAGCAACATCGACTTTTGGGGTGTTAGCAGCTTTGCTCGCTTTCAAATAGATCGTGAAACTGGCAAAAACGGCACAACCGATAGGGAACGGGTGCGGGTTACTGGCGGCTCACCCGCTCTGTAGGGGGCAGTTGAAGCGCCAGCAGTCGTTGAAGGGCTTGGTCTTGCGCTGCTTCCAGCGGGCTGCGAGCAAGCAACGTTCCAAATCCCAAATCAATAAGAGAGCCCTTAACCGAAACGTCTGGGCGAAACGCAGCATTTTTAAGAACGAGCTTGACGAACGTGAGGCACAACGGAGACAATTCAAAATTTTCACAGAGCGGAAGATGGAGCTGCGCGACTTGGGTAATCACAACGACTCACCGATTGTGCAAGAAAAGAACATAGAGCTGTGCTCATCAAAGAGTTCTTTCACATCCGGCTGAAGGGCAACGAAGGTCGCTGCCCCCTTGAGCCGGCTCTTGAGTGAAACTCACCTTGCTTGACGATGCCGCCTCCCACGCCAGGCTTCCTCTGCGCCGTGCACACGTCCCAGCCTCGCGAGAAGAGGTACATCCGCGAGCGGCGGGGGCCCTTCCGGATCGACTCAATGGGCATGCGCGGAGCTGCGCCACCAGGAAATCACAGTCAGTGTGATGCAGCCCAGAGTTTACGGGAACTGACGTTCTCTTCTCTACTCTCATGGACGTCTTCTAAGTTCGAAGAAGACTTTCCAGCAACCGAGGCGGAGATCGAGATTTGGTTCATGCAGAAGGGCCAAGTATATAATTGCCTCCTCATGGCTGCAGCCAGATGCGTCGAAGGGACGTATCATGAAAGCGGGTGCGGTCCCTCGGAGCGCTGCTGGGGCTTACCTGGACTGAGCGCCAGGATGTCGCCCGCGCAGATGCCGAAGCCCTTGAGGTTGTTCAGCCGCATCAGCTCCTGGACGCTCATTCTGCACGGAGATATGGAGTGGGGGACTGAGCACAGCAAGAGCTCGGAGTAAAAGGT
Organism: Klebsormidium nitens; assembly: GCA_000708835.1. NCBI lineage: Eukaryota > Viridiplantae > Streptophyta > Klebsormidiophyceae > Klebsormidiales > Klebsormidiaceae > Klebsormidium > Klebsormidium nitens. Next base: position 113,602 of record DF237213.1, on the reverse strand, counting down.
AGAGCTTCTCCGTCTTGTAAGCCACGTTTTGTCGAGTGCCCCTTTCGAGCAGGGACTCCAAGCCAGCCCCGCCAACCCACTAAGCGAGGCGCTTTGAAATTGTCCCGGGTTAGTCGTTTAATAGTCCTCCTAGCGCCCTCACCTGTGCGTCTTGGCGATCTCGGAGAGCGTGTCCCCCGGGCGGACCACGACGCGGCGCTGCGGCGCGTGCTTCTGGAACACCGGGTTGGGCGAGATGGGCGCCAAAATTTCCTTGCTCTGCTGCCGCAGCCCGTACATGGCCGCCTCGCGCTCCGCCAACGACGCCTTTTGGAGAGTCGCCCGTGGGGCGGAGGACGGAATCGTCAGCGTCCTGCAGAAGACGCGAGAGGGTAAGGAAAAGGCCCAGGTGGAGGAAGGAGCATGCTCGAGACATGAAACCTTGGGAGTGGTTGCCTTTCTGCACTACGCAAAAGTGTGAGGGCTTCTGCTACAATGTCTGAGGAGAACGGCATCGCCGTTGGGCTGTGGGGGCTGCTCACGAAACTTTGGGGCTTAAATAGCAACCATGTGCAAACCCGTCAATGCGAAAAGTGACCTCATTCGCGAATTATAGCCCAGAACGAAAACGGATTTCTGCCTCATCCCGGGTGTTTCAAACTCCAAAGACGAGCTCGCACCAAAGCCTACCTGCCGGGGATGATGACGTCGTTCTTGAGCTTGTTGGCCTGCTTGATGGCTGCCACGCTGGTCTTGTGCCGCGCCGCAATCTTGGCGAGCGTGTCCCCCCTTGCCACCTTGTATTTGTGCACCCCTACGCTGCCGCTGCCCAGCAACAGCTTCCCGCACACTGCAAACGCAACCGCCGCCACGCGCATCTGCAGCGCTCGAGCGGCCCCTGCCTGCTGGGCACTCTGCGGCAACACCTTGGCGGAGTTGATCTGTGGGCGGGCGGGGCGCGGGAGGGGCGTGGGGCTAGGGAGGGAGATGCGCGCGAGCTTGCTGGAGTTGGGGACTCCAGGGGTGAAGTGGAGGGGCACGCAGAGCGTGAGGCCAAGGGGCAGGCTGTCGGGGTTGGACAGGTGCGGGTTTGAGGCCAGGAGCGTCCTGCGAGATGAGAGGAGTGAGGGGCGCGAATAGTGAACGAGGATGGAGAGGCAGGAGACAAAGACGTGTTCTGGCAGCTCAATCTTGGGGGGCTCACTCTGGTACATTACGGTTAGGCGACATGAGCAAGGCAGTTCGCTTGCAGCATGGTCCAGGACTGGAAGCTACTACTATGTGTTTGAAGAGAAATTGGAGGCCAGTGGAATCATGCAAAGTACAGAAGTCAAGGGTGACCCTTGGCAATGAGCTCCCATGGTGTACCTGCCTATGTTCCCAAAAGTGATCTTATTACCAGGGCTCTTCACAAGCTGGATGTGACAGAAAGCCTGCGCAATCTTCTGCCCATCCACCTTCTACCAGCCCGACCCGCTACAACCCCCTTTGAAGCGTCACTTCGACAATCCCACTCACTTGACGTCCACGCCAAACTCGCGGCTGATGCCGTACAAGCAGTCCCCCGTCTTCACCGCATACTTCTTACTGGGGGCTTCTGCTGCCGCCCGCTCTGGCTCTCTCGGGGGGGTGAATGTGACTGACGCTAGCGGCGGCATGGTTTCGGAGTGGACGAGAGCGGGCGGAATGTCAAGACTGGAGGCCCTCTCTGTGACGGGGGAGAGGGGGCCACCACTGTGCAAGTTGCTGCGGAGCTCCAGCACCTGAGTGGGCCAGCGGGTGGGGGTTCAGAGGAGATGCCGGGTATGGCCGTGAAAACTGGCCCTCAAGAAAAAGTGTCCCCTGATGTATTTTGGTAGATTTGTTAAGGATTGAAGCGTGTGAACATCGCGCGCAAGTAAACTCACAATGTGAAGTCCCTGATAGTCAGACTTGACAGATACCCCACGCCTTGGATTAACCTGAGGCATGTCAAATCAGAAATCGTCTTATTGTACAAATGATACTAGTTAGGGACTGTCATTCACCCATCAATTGTGTGCCGCTTCTAACTAGGAAGTCAGAGCCCTTTGGGAGCACATTTTAAGCGGTCTTTGGAACCTTCCGATCGGTTTGATGTCACTACTGGCAGCGAGGATCCGTGATATTCCCAACCTTTATAGTCAAAGTCATACCACCCCTGGATGTTAAGGGCCTGATAACTGGTGGTCAAGCCTTTCGGGTGCCAATGTGGGCCTTTGGGAGCACTTGTAAGCTGCATGACGCGAGCAGTGACAGTGCCACAATGGGACTGCGGCCGATCAGCTTGATCATAAGCACGAGGTGCGGAACCGGTTTTAAATGCAGCTGACACAATTCTTAGGTCGTTCCAAAAGTTTCCGGAGACCTTTGAGTGCCCCTGTGCATTGTGTCCCAAGTGCAAAAGGTCAAAAGGGAGACAGCAGCTTGAAGATGTTCTATGCTGAACAAATGGTTTCTTGGGGTCACTTTTCAACCAGATCCAGTGCCCTTTGTGAGAGCAGCTTGCAAACGAAGCGACACTTGGGCTTTCCAAACCAAATGTACGCAAAATATTCAGGCTGCCAGAGACTCTGGGTAAGCAACGGAGTACGGAACGCCAGGACGTGGCCAACCGTTTCCACTGATTGCAGCATCCCAATTGCCCCTTCCCAGCCGCCCAACTACGCTTGATTGCTTCAGGCCCCAGTCCTTACGCAGCAGCTGGTAATTGCCATGCTACTTAGACTCCAAGGGGAGAGCGTTGGCGGCTCAGCCTTCAGACATGGTCCACTTTCCTTACGGCCCCTCTGTTTGAGGCCCAGAAACCACGCCTTTTCAGCTTACCTTCTCTGCCCAATGTCTCCTCAGTGCATCCCACCATGGCGCGTTCATGACGCCCCTTTCCTAGCGTACAATTGTCCGCCGCCAGACAGCTCCTGACACAACCCGCTAAAGACAAATTGGAATCTCCGTAATGCACGCCTACGATACATAAATCCTGAGGCCGCCAGGTATTGGCAAAGTGAAATCAAGCTAGACCTATCAGCTGGATCAATGCACAGCCGCTCCTGGTCCCTGCTGCTGTCTGTGTCAGCCTTCACGTTGCCAATTGTCAGGCTGGCCGCTGGCCTGAATTGATGCGGAGGTTGGCGCGCTTCATTGCAACAAGCAGTTGCTAGAGCAACTAGAATTGGCCAGTGTGGGATGCATTCGTTACTCTAATTTCACCTATCGAAACCATTATCGGCAGCTACTGAGGACAGTGCCAATACAACCGTTCAAAGTTGATCCGATTTTCATCGAGGGTCGAAACTTGAAAGCGGGCATGTCGGGGGGTCCCCCTTGACTCGATTGCTCGAGTCCGATGACATGTACGGCGACCGAGCAACCCGTTCATGTGAGTCAATGTGAGTGTTCAAGCGATATTGCAGGCCATAAACATAAGGCATTGACACTACATTGAACAGCCTGCTCGGAGCAAGAAACATGGATCACGACCAACTTTGACCAGAGTGACTTGGCGGGGTCCTCGCGCGCGCAGAGTTGGAACTACCAGTACTGAAACTGGGTAGCCTAGATGCAGCATTGCAGCCTCAGGCAGCAGAGAAACGGGCAGAGAAAGCCGAGCATATTGGAGAAGCAGGGTGGGTACCGTAGCACGTCTCTTTGTTAGCAGTGCCCGTCCAACAGCCGCAAGATTGATGCTTCTTCAAAGTTTCTTTGAGCTGTCTTCTACCATTCTTCGTAGTGAAGGGCAACTTTAGACGAGCTGCGGTCAGCAGCAATTTTGTAGGCTTTGTTTTCCACAGTTCCACACTGGGTAATTGCTTGTTCTCTGCAACAGTAAGGGAGCTCGTCCTGGATTACGGACTTCCTCAAGAGCTTTGCTTACCGCTATCCAGAAGCCGCTGCATATAATCGCCTTAGATCGCCATCTTATGCCATTGTTTCGCAAGGCACGCCTGCAATCGCTCCACCTTACTTGATTGCGGACCAGGAGGTAAGTAAGTATGGGCACTGATGATCAGCAGCGGGAAGGGGCGGCAGCTCAGGCCATCCCGCTATCGGCCGACCTGCTGACAGCAGCACGGTGCCAGGTGGCAATGCTGTCTGCAGTGGACAATGCGCCCGAGCTGCACACTCCTGCAGGAGCGCAACAGGCGGCAAGGAGGTGAGACCTGGGCACAATCCTGGAGGATGAGGCCTCCATAGACGCACTCTGCGGGTTTGCATAGTCCCAATGGAAGGAATTCTTTTGTGGTAAATGTAGATATGAGTGCCCAATTATTGGAATGTAAGAGAGTCATTTTGTTTACGTGTATAGGCAGTGAACAGAGTTTGAAGTCCACAGTTTGGCAGGGGCCTTTCTATGCAGCCCCTTTGGTAATCCCAGTCCTACCCATCAAGGGCTTTGCTTTTACCTCTTGTCCTTGAGTGCATAAACAAGTAGGGAGCATTGTGTCCTGGATAGACCCTCTATCATTGCGCATGCCCCCGGCAATCAACGTTGGTGACAGTGAATGTGGGCCGTTCTGTCCTGCCTATACGGACCCTTAGCCTCAAAGATTGCGACTTTGCGCAGGTACCGCCATTGCTGGCTCCCCCTCCTGGCCAAGCAGGGGCCGGGCGCTCAGTTGCTGCCCCCCCTGGACGTGCACTGGGCCTGGCACTGCCATATGCTCAACCCAGTAAGCCAACTTCTACCTTACTTATTCCAGTTGTCCAATGCCAGTGTTTCCAACAACCAGTTGCTCTGCCTATGTGTGAGCCCTATGTGTGAGCATCCTGAATCTGCAGTTGTCAACAAGCAGAAACACACATACTCCCAAAGGCTGAGCCGCAAGTCCAACTTGTTGCACCCTCCCTCCAAGCTGTCTACTTTTCCTGTGTTCCATTCCCGCCTGCCCTCATGTTCTCCTTACTCCCTCCCTCCAGGTGATGTACGCCCAGGACTGCGGGCGCCTCCTTGGGCGCACACTGGACCACCCCCTCATCTCCGACGACACCCTCGCTTTCGGCACCGCTATGTCGTTGTGGGCATCGGAGTGCCCCAATGAGCCGTGGGACCCTGTTCCGGGGAGCGCAGAGCCAGCGGAGGTGGGCAGCATTGAGCTGAAGCTGGTGGCGGCCATGGGGCGGCAAACGTCCTTCTTCTACCAGGTCAACCGCCCAGGCTTTTTGGTAAGTGTGCAAGTGAATGTGCCCTCCTGAATCAAATTTGTTGTATATTCTGCAAATTGGCTTTGTGATTGACTGGGAGGGGAAGGGGTTGTTTCCTGTTGGGTATCCGAGGGCATCAGGGAACCCGTCCCTCCAAACGGAGCCTGTCAGAACTAGGGCATGTGAAGGATGGAGGAGACATGTAGATATCCTCTCAGCAACAGGCTTGTAATGCAAAATTGGGGTGAACGGGGGTGATATCCGGATTTGCGACCGCCTGAACATCACCCTGCCTGCCAGTGTTACCAATTGCAGGCAGTCCTTCTCTCTCAACCACTGTCCATCTTATTGCCGTTCTCGCCAGCGGGACACAGTCTTTCCCCATCTTCACTTGCAGGACTTGCGCTATTTGGAGGGCAGCCTGGCGCGGTACCGCATGTTTCTGCACCTGATGCGGCGCACGCGCGGCAGCGGGCTGTTCTGTGTGCCCACGTACGACGTGGATCTGATGTGGCATGCCCATCAGCTGTGCCCCCTCGCATACGCGGAAGACTGTCAGAACGTCATGGGCAAGCTAATAGACCACGATGACACGTGAGTGAGGATGGGCATTGATGCACAGGTCGCACCTTAGAGAAATCGTTTCAAAGACTTCGAAATGCTAACGGCTGGAAGTTGAGAATGCTTCGGCTGCCGTTTTGCTGATATCAGGCACATGCTTTGTGGCTCAGATCATGCGCACTGCCTGGGTTTGATCCACTGCCATCTGGTGTCCCGAATCTGCTTTCTGGTAGTTGGTTCTGATTTAAGGTAGCAGCAACCTCTTGACCTGACTGCGGACTTTTTCGTGCACTCATTCTTGAGGCCATAAACTAAAATCAGAAACGTCCCTGCTGCTGCAGCGACCAGGACCGCAGCACGGGCGCCAAGCTGGACACGTCCTTCCAGTCCACCGCCGACACCTGGCTTGCGCTCTACGGAGTCCCGTACGAGCGGGCCGGCACCTTGTACCTGGGCGAAGCCCCACCTCCCCTCCCAGTTCCCGCACCATTCCCCATCCCCCCCTTGGCAAAAGCAGCCCACGCTTCCCACCATAACGGAGCCCTACAGGCCGCCCTTACCAACCGGTCAGTCTGCCAGGTTTGCGTCGTGGTTACGGAAGCCAAGAACCTGGAGCGCCACAAGGGGGTGATCCACGTCAAGGCGCGCCCGCTGGCCAAGCTCTCCAAGCCCTGCATGCAGACGTCGGGCGCACTGGCGGGGGCTGCAAGCGGGTGGCCTCGCGAGGCGGCGTCGTTCCAGGTGGAGATGAGCACGGGGGGGCTCGTATTCGAGGTGTGGGATCGCCCCGCCGGAATTCTTTCCGGGCTCAAATCGGACAAGCTGCTGGCGGCGGCTCAGGTGACGTGGCCGGAGGTCTTGGAACAGCCGGGGTATGTGCTCGAGAGAATGTTGCTGCTCAGCCCGACGGGCAAGTTCAAGCACGGGGAGAAGCCCCCCTCGCTGCGAGTGGCGCTGTCGATCACCCCCCCGGAGCAGGGTCCGTATTTGCTGAGAACGTGGCCGCGGGCTACGCTGACTGACGATAACGGAGAGCCCGTTGGCGCGGAGAGCACCGGGAGATGGGTCACGCGCGCAGTCAAGGACCACACGGGGGCTGACGTGGCAGTGATGCGCACACTGTGAGTGGTTGCGATATCTTCTTGTTCTCTGAGTTGCTTTCAGATATGCAATCTCTTTCGACTTTGTCCTTGCACAGCAGACACAGGTTGCATCGTTTGTTTCTGCCAATCTTGCTAGGACAAGACCTTCAGAAATGCCTTGGCAGTTGCCTGGGACCTACGTTGCCCGTCTCCTAGCTTGTGCCAACGATGGCAGGTCTGGGCACGAGACTTGGATCGGCTTTGCAATCCCTGCTGATTCTAAACACTTCGCACCTTTTCTCTTCAGAGCCAAGACGGGCCGAAAAGACAGGAAGACCCAAGAGTCCCCAGTTGCAGTCTCCCCCGGGCAGCGCCTCCACCAGCTGCACAACCTGGCCGCGTCGAACACGCCCGGTGCGTCGCCGCTCGGGTTGTTTCACCATTTTCCACAAAGCCGACAACTTAACATGCCCATTATCACGTCGGAAATCTGCAGATGGGTCTGTGCGTTCGGGTTCTCGTTACGTCAGTCTTCGCTTCTTCTGACCACTCTCGCTGTCTCTGCTCTGCCAGGTGTCGTCGTAGGGAAGGCCCAGGAGCTCCTCCCCCCCGGGACTTTGTACGGCACCCCCTACGGCGAGGCAGCCTCGTACGTTGCTGACATCAGCCTGACGGATGACTCGAGCGTGACGTACGAGCTGACGGTGCGGCTCAAGGCGTCCGGGGAGAGGGCCCTCACCGCAGCGCTCACACCGAAGGTCGCCACGTGGGCGCGCAAGCAGCCCCTGCAAAGCCCCCCGGTAAGTAATGCATATTTAGTTGATACGCCAGGTCTCCACAGTCTGGTTGCCCTCTTTCAGCCTTGAATGCGACAACTTTGTCATGCGTGCCCGTTTGTGCCTCTTGCTTTAAAAACAAAACGGAGGAGTTGTGTCAATATGTCCACTCTTATGGTTCTTTGGTGCAACTCTGACCATTGACTATCTGTCCGTGAGTCTCTTCCCAGTGTGTGACATCAGCGTGCAGCATTGCGGCGAGTGATGTGCTCCTCTCCGGTGCGTTTGCAGGTGGCTTTGATCGAGGGCCGCCAGCTGGAGTACGCGGTGCCCGGGGCGTCCCCCGCCCAGGAGGCCGGCTTCTTCACCCTGGTGCGCTACACTGCGGAGCACCCCCGGGGGAAGGCCACCGCACTGCTCAACTGGACCCGGGGCATCATGGAGGTCAGGCGCGCCCTGCTGGCTGCGAGCTGCCTCTTCTCTTGCCGTTCGTGCAGTCCTGACAGAACTCTGTTGTTTGACTCTCTGTCACGTACTACTCCTGAATCTGTGTGCAACACAGCCGTAACAGGTGTCAACAGCCTACTCTTCCCGTTCTGATTGACGAGCCAAAAAACACGCTGGGGTTTCTTCTGCATCGAGCGGAGAGAACGACGGAGGCGCCACCTTATCTTCCAAGCGTGCCAGTACCTACAACCATCTCCGATTCCGCTCCACAGGTCCAGCCCACGGAGCGGATTCCGCTGGTGGCCCTCCTGGGCACGTGCCTTGCCCAGGCCGCGCAGGACCTGACGCCGCCCGCCGCTCCGGACCGTCGCACAAAACTGCGCGTACTCAAGGCGCAGCGAGCAGCCGAAAAGGCGGCCAAGAAGAGGGGCGGCCGCCCGGTGGATGAGTGGGGTGAGCAGCGGCAAACCTTCAGGAGATCCTGTGCCCTTTTGCTGGGGTGTTCTTACTGGTCCCTCGTTGTCGGTCCACTTTGTTCGAGATCAAACCCCTTTTCCGACGGACGCAACTTCAGCCAGATGTTGGGGTTCTCATGGGGCTTCTCTCACCTGACCCGCTCCTGCTCACGTCTGCCTGTTTCCTTTGATCAGGTTCGGTGGCGTACTCCAGGCCCCACGGAGGGACCACTACCCGGCAGACGTCGTCCTCGTCAAGCGGCGGCACCGATAACTCCCTCCCGCTCTGGTACATGACGCCGCTCCTCATAGACACGTCGTCAGGTGAGTCCCCCGTTTAAAATCCCGTCTAAGCTACGAGTTAGTCTGTTGGCTAAGGCCTGACCTTCTTACAGCTGTTGCGTTGCGTCGTCCCGTTCTGCAGTGTCTAGAAAGCCCTTGGGGAAAAGTCTGAGGTCCGGGTATTCCGGACGCTGTGGCTGTGCTTTCTGGATGGGCATGTGGCTAAGCGGAATGAGCGGTGTGCTGTGTAGGGGGAGGCTGCGGCTCGGTGGAGCACCACCACAACCATGGCGCGGGCGCGTGCAGCACCGCGGCGGGCCTCTGTGGCTCGGCGGGGGCGGGCTGTGCGGCGAGCGCATGTGGGGCCAGCGGGTCGTGCGGGGCCTCTGCGGGAACTTGGCGGGGGGGGCAGTTCGTGTGGGGGGGGAAGCAGCTGCGGAGGAGGGGGGAGCAGCTGTGGGGGAGGGGGGAGCAGCTGTGGCGGAGGGGGGAGCAGCTGTGGCGGGGGGGGAAGCAGCTGCTCGGGAGGGAGTAGCTGCGGGGGGGGCAGCAGTTGTGGGAGCAGCTGCGGGTCCAGCTAGAACGGGACACGAGTGTTGTGCTTATTTGAGTATATGCAAGGATTTTGCAATAACTGTTTCATTGATACGAGGCCCTGTCCTCCAAACAAAGGTTTCATTTTGATAAGAGGGTGGATATGAGAGGTTGTCTGATTGAGCTTGGATTCTTTTCGACAGGGTCGAAACGATCCTTGAGTTGTAAATCACAATTGTTGTACAGTCAGCTAAGGTTGATTACTTTCAGGATTGAGTTGTAAGTTTTCGGGTACTTTGAAAGCTTTGAGTACGATATGAAGAGTCGCATCTTTGTCAATGCTAGTGACACACTTTTCATCATTGTAGCTGCCAGGACTCGGGGATATTTGAACATTTTTTGTCGACGCAATTGGATTGTGATCGGATAATCAAGTTACTTGTAGATGCCGGGTTTGACCAGGCTCAATCGTGACCGTGGACCGTATATAGCTGCCATGTGAGACTGACCATAAACGCAAGCGCTAGCAACTGTCACCATGATCTTAACTGATCAGCTACGAGCGTATGTGTATACTGAGTATCTGCAATTGATTGCGGCGGCCATGTGTCCCATGGCAGGCTGGCAAATGAAGTTGAGTCCTCGACTAAACTTGCCCGGGGTTCATGCACTGGCCCCTGGTCAGGCCTATACTTCGGATTTATCGATCGTCCGCGATCGCGAGAGAAATCCTCCGATTGGATCATCGGGTTAGAGGCGCCGCCGCCCGCCATGGAGATCGATCATCATGCATCACTGAGTAAACATGATCGATTCAATATCTGCATGTGCGATACTCCGATTGGTATTGCTAAGTGACTTTGATACCCAGTAGTTACGCCACGATGAGGTAGCATGTCATATGTTAGTCATGCATGGCTGTCCCATGTTGCTTTGTTGTTAGTAACTGCTTGGTAACTACCTAAAGAAACATTTTTTAATGAAGCCCGAACTCCGAAATTGCTTGTTTTTGCGCCATGGGCCCAGGCCGGTGCCTAAGCGTGTATAAAAAGAAGTGACCATACTGCATGTCACGGCCGCTTATAGCAAATATATAATCATGATATAAGCGGCACTCGGAATACTGATCATAATTCCAGCTTATATACTGTAATTTGCCCGTAGTCCCGCGGGCTGATCATTCGGACTTTATGCAATCAATTTCTTGCTAGCACAAGGGGGCTATGCACACCTGGAGGGGGGTGTCGGGGTTTCTCTGGTAAAATGGAGACCCGGGTCTCGAAATCGACATCCGGCACCCCTTTCGGGCTATGCACACTAGTCGGGGTCTCGCCGACGTGTCGGAGACCCGGGTCTCGGAAATTTTCCAAAATCCGAGACCCGGCCCTTTGGCGGGGTTTCGATCGAAAGTCGGGGTCTCGGTGATGCACGTCACGGGGGAACGATGGACGCGCCAAACGTACTTTTGCGGGCTTCGATCGGTACGTACACAAACTGTACACGGTTAGGTACACAACGCGTTGAGGAGCGGAAACCCGACATCCCGCAACCCGGTGTGCATAGGGTCTCGGGGTTGCTCCCGAGCTTGGATCTCGGGTCTCCGACAAACGTCAGCAAAACCCCGTTTTTGGGCAAAAACCCCCCTCCCAGGTGTGCATAGGCCCAAGGGTACGCAGTCTCAGTTGGATCATAAATAGCGGTTGCCAGGAGCTAGCTACCGTAGTAATTAAGGACTATTGTATAGCACACTGATGGAGATTCGGTACGTACTAAGGGTAGCTAGGTGTCCAAATTCCAAATGTTGATTTCCAAATATGCCATCGTCGGAAGCCTAGATGGCGGCCATGTGGCTACGGCGTTTTGAAAAGAGATCGAACATCTTTGGACATATATGCCTCGGATGGTGTATAGGTCAATTTATGTCTGAGTCATGAGACATTGCATGTGGCATCAAGAGCGTTCAATAAATGATCCAACGCGTCATTGAAGGTATAAGCGAGTCTGCTGAAGCTTCCAAAGTTCCGAAGCTTCACTGAGCTTCAAACCTCGGGTCCGTGACCCCCGTACAGTCTCAGCAATCAATGAAGAGCATGCTGTGGGAAACTGGTAAACTATTTGGCAGGTGAATGATCCTGATCAGTCGTGTGGATCTACGTACGCATGTTTGTGGCGAAGCCGAAGGCCTTAATGGTACAACGTCAATATAAATGCAAGAATCACAGCTTCCGATACTACTTCCGCAATAACTCAGCATGATAGGAGCTCCTCAATTGTTTGCTGTCCCTACTCTTTTCTACTGTAATTTATATCGTGTCTCTGCCTAGCAAAGCGAACCGCGCGCGTTATCGGGAAATGCGGAGACTGGCGTCATCGCCCACGTCCCTTTGACGTTTTCCGTCAGCTTGTTGCCCCATATACCTGTCATGCCTAGAGCCGTGAGGTGCCCCACAAAATACAGCAGGCCGTCCTCTTCCAAAGCCTCATCGTATGCCTTCGAGAACTCGACTCCCCCAAACACAGTGCGCGAGGAAGGGACCGCCGGTGGAGGCACCTGGCAGAGAAGAGCCGTGTCACGAAAGATGCGGCAGATCTTTGCGAAGGAGAAACTGGACAAAGGCTGCTCAAAGGTCAACATGCTCCGAGGTCAACATGCTCCAAAAAGGATGCACGACCTTGCACGTTGTCAGCAAAACCCAACGTCGACCAGCAAAACCCACTTTGACAGCCCTCTCTCACCGGGCGGATTGTTCCCTCTATCGAGAATGGCCCCATTCCGTCGTCCCCGCTTCCGCGCAGCACGTACATCCAGTCTGCGCCGTCCTCCTCGGGCGCGACACCCTCAAGCGCGAGCGTGAGGTGCATGGCGGGGTCGGGCGCCCCCAGCTGGCCCTGGTTGCGAAACATGTAGTAGCCGTGCCACAGTCCGGGAAATTGCGCGCGCCAGTCCGGGAGGAGCCACCGCCGGAACGGCTCCTCGCTGAAGCGGGGCCACTCCTGTGGGGACGGGCAGTCAGAAGGAGAAAGGAGACGGAGAAGCGGGCTCGGCCTACTGCCCTACTGCGGACCTTCTGGGACAGCAGAAGGAGAAGATTTGGCATGTGCAATCTAGTCACTGCCCGGCTCGATGAGTTCTCGTTCCAAGTCGGGGCACTGACTTTGTCCAAAGGACCAAGAGCCCAGCACTCAACCCGATGCACTGGCGCTAGTGAAAAGAAGAACCGTTTCTGCTCCCAATTAAGTTCAACATGAACCCCTTGTCGCATTGGTTCAGCAGCCCCGGTCCAAAGCGCTGGGTCTACGTACGGATCCCGAAGTGCTTCAGGCTTCTGCTCAGAAACAAAGCATATCTGCCCAATCGACACGAGGATGGCGACGACCTTCCTGCTCACTCACCACTCCGTTCCAGTCGGCGATGGGCGTGGAGAGATCCCAGATCTGCACGGGCAGCAGGTACATGTGCGGCAGCAGCGCCTCGCACATCTCGAGACACACCACCGACGGCGGCCCGGCAGGGTCCGGCAGCGCGAGCGGCCCCGCATACATGCTGGGCTTCTTCAGGTTTTGGACGAAGTGCGCGAAAATGCTCTCGCACGAGAAGCGGCACTGCGGAGTGCTCGAGCCCTGCAGCCGAGGGGACCGCCCGTCCTCACGCCTGCAATGGAAGGAGAGCCCCGTAAGGCGCTATCAGGGGCAAACACATCCAGCCGCCCGCAGAGGGAAAGGCAGGAGTACGGGGAAAAGTAAAGGAATGTAATATGAAAGGATCTAGTAGAATCTGTGTAAAGATACAAGCAAGCTCAGCAGGATGCCTGTATTAAGTGTGGCCAGACCGTGTGCCTGGAGTTGTATTCTTGAGTCCGAACTAAGAAGTAAAAGTCGGAGCGCTGCACCTCAGCAACCGTGCTCCCGCCAATTTTTGACAGCGCCTCACGAGGGTCCCGTAGACTGCACAGGCCAGGTTGTACGCCTCAGCGTATGCAGGATCATCTTCCGGGGACGGTGATCGGCGGAAGATGTGCAGAAGGCCCAGGAAGAGATCCACCTCCTGCAGAGAGAAGTGGGGGGTGGGTATTTTTGAACATTAAAATATCCAGTATTACTGAAAAGAGTGTCCTAACAGGACACAATCAGACCCACGTGCAATCCTGTAAGCCCACGGCTGAATCTTTGAAGCAGAACAAGGGAAATGTTAGCCGGAGGTGACTGGGGCGAGGTATGACCCTGACCGTGCAGCTGTGTACAGAAATTTTGATGATACAACAAATTGCGAAGTCGATTTCGGGAATGAATGTCAGGAGAACACAGATCAAACAGCTCTTCCCTCATGTTGAGCAGTGGAACCCCAGGGTAACCTCCTCGCAAAAGGCCCTCAAATTTGCCTAAATCCGACCAAACCCCAAACCCAGTGGACGCACAACGCAAAGGCACCTCACCTTGAGCAGTATGGCTGCGTGGGCTTGGCAGACTGCCAGGGAGTCGACTGTGAGCAAATCCAGCGCCCCCGACAGGTGGCGGCACACCTGCATTGCTTCAAGCTCCGTAAGCGCCCCTACCAGGAGAGGGCTCGACCGCAGCTCCCGTAGAAAGCGCTCTCGGGATGCATACTCTTGCTGCAGGCTCACTTCCGAGTTGTGCTGGGCGGACAGGGCAGCAGGGAGCCCCCACCTGCAGCACAGTGCAACATGTCACACAGACCGCTTGTACAGACACGTTGCCTATTGATCAACGATGCGCTAAAGATGGTAATCAAAAGCGATAGCTTTGGGGCTTGGAATGAGGACACGTGGCAACGGAAAATTAAATGTACAGAGAGGATGGCGGGAAGGAAGCGAGCGGGCCGATTGACCTCTCTGGGCCTCTATTGCTGGAACAGACTTGTTAGCTCACCTGCTTGCGAAAAGCGCCTTCCAGAGTGCCGCGTCGCTGGCAACCTCCCTTGCAGCCCTGCTGGTGGCGCCAAATGCCACGACATCGCGCGGCAGCGGGAGGTGCGCCAGCACCGCCACCAGAAGCACTCGCGGCAGGTCCTCCAGGCTGAGCGCGGCATCGCCCTCCTCCGCTTTGCCGTGGCCTACCCAACCCAACAGATCCGACGAAGCTAAAGAGGGAGATCCGAGCTGCTCCACTGCGCTGGGGGCGCACGTTGCTGCTTCTAGACATGCGGATAGCCCCTCCTCTTCCAGAAGCTCCGCAGGGAGGGGAGGAGGCTCCGGCACTAGAGGGCCGTTTGCTTGAGCGGCCCGTGGCGGGAACCACTGCCATGGGGGGCCGGAAGGAGCGGCCAAGCCCCTCCCCGTTTGGACAATGCTGCGCCGCTCTACGCCAGCGCCACGGCCAGCAGGCGCCGCCCGGCTACTTGGACAATCAATCTCGTACATTTTCTTCACTGCGGAATGAGTGGCAGCATTCGACGTGGAGGGGGGGCACGATGGGCTGGGGGCCGGCCTAGCCTGCTCCCAACTAGAGGCGGCAGGTTCTGAAACAAACGGTGCAGTGCCTGAGGGCCCTGCACAGTCCACCTTGGGGCACTTCAGGGGATGGCCGGAGGAAACTTGGCTAGGGGGCTGCTCGACCTGGGGACTACTTTGGGACAAGTTTTGTGAAGTGGAAGGCACGGGATTGTTGAAGTAGCCGCTGAAGGCATGCCTCTCGTACGGCCGGGCCTGGTCTGTGCTACTAGACTGGGCACGTACTCCAGAGAGCTCTGCTCGCGCGCCCTTGAGTTCAGATGGTTTGATCTGTAGGTCCACCCGATCATCCGCTACGTTAAGAAGGCCCACCCCCTCTGCTGGGCTGCCCTTCCTCTTTGCAAGTACCACTTCTTCCGCCCCATCCTTATATGATCCCATGAAAAAGAGTGGGCTACAAGTCTGTTGCACAAAAGAGCAGACAGAGGTAAGCAACAGCTCTGAGTACAGCCTCATGTTCAACTGCCATAGTCAACGGCACCAGGAACTAAAGTGACAGGGATCTCAATGGTAAACAAGACTGTCACCAGTCAACTTTGCCGAACTCAGCATTGAATTCATGGAAGCAGCGCCTATGCTGGCATGCCTTCCCGTGTCGAGTGGGGAAGATGGACACCTAAACAGAAGCTGGAAAGCTCTTGACAGAAGGCTTGCTGAAGCATGTTCACTTGTATATGCGTTCCATCGGAGCCAGCAATACCCACTTACAAGGCCGCCCTTGCTGCTTCCGATACTGCACAGGCATCTGATGCAGCTTTGACTCGGACCGTACCAATAGAAGACATGCAAGGATCCAGAAACAAGAGCCCTCACCTTCTCTTCACCTTCTCTCAAAACAGTTCAGCAGCCTGCCACACGGGGCGCTGCAAGTGAACTCATGCCCCAAGCTTTCAGCATCGCAAGATGCCAAGCGGACCAACAGCTGTCCGACGGTCGCCGAAACGGCCCCCACCGCACTCTTGGCGGCTTCGCGCCGGTTGACCCCTCTGCAAGCAGAATGAGCGGCAGCAGCAGGCTGCAGTCAGTTGGCTTTGGCAGCAAATGCAGCTACCTGAAATACCTGCAGGATGGACCGTCTAGAGAGCTACGTAGAGGGCGAAGAGTGCCATGCAGTGCAATGCCAGGAAGCTGAAGAACGCGCATGCAATACGGTAAAACCATCATCGGCCATGCCGCCTTCAAGATTTGCATGACCATGATCATGATGCGGATTCACGAAGCCTGACAAAAACTGCCGCCTGACATGCTATGATGACATCAGTTTCAGCGTATCAGTGCGGTGTCAGATTTTGAGGGAAGCCTGTGGTCTGTTATTGTGTATCTGAAAGGCGATTGAGTCTTAACACTGCAACTACCGGTACATAGCTTGAAGTATCGTCATACTCGGAGAATTTCGCAATATTCCCATTTGAAAGCAATCCAGGATCGGCATTAGGGTACCGTCACTTTGAAGTGGCACCCGGTTAGGTATTTTAGAGGCACTTTGGCTGGAGGGTCTCAAGCCCCCCCCCCCTCCCGGCCTTGCCTTCACAGAAAAGGTCAAGGCCCCGGTCCACATAGGGCACCACCCGAGCAAACTTTTTGGACATAAGCACTGTCGTATGCATAAATTCGCCCCTTTTAAAGGTTGAAAAGTGCTTCTTTGATACATCCATGGTCTACCATCTCTTACCCGTGGGCTAAAAGATGATCTATTTCAGCATGAAAAAGCATGTATTCCAGCTGAAATCCGGCTGGGGCTTCGCCCCAAGCCAAAGGCCTCAAAGCGCCCCCCCCCTCCCCGCCTCTGGTTGGCTGAAGCAACCCAAGCCCCCCCCCCCAACAGAATACCTAAGGGGGTGCCACTTCAAAGTGACGGTACCCTTACTAGTCCATTATTGCATGCAATGTGCATCATCATGATATATCGCGCGCGGCGCGCGCCCTCCTGGATCTGGCTGCATGAGACTGTGCATCTGAGACTGTGTGTGTGTGACTTGGATTCTGTAGTACTAGTACCGTAGACTTGGTCCAACGTGATAATTCCGAACAATTTTATTTCGAATTATTTTCCGACAATCCGACCAGTGTTTCCGGCTTTCCGCTAACTTTTTCAATTGGTGGCCCCCGGGCCCCCTGGGCCCGTTCTTCGGGGGCCCGGTGGGCCCCCTCAGCCGCTCAATCGGGGGCCTAAGGGCCCCCTCCAGTCACTGATTGGGGGCCCACAATCTGCGCGAAACTGCCCCCTGCTAGGTCGTATGAGACAAAATTAACGCTCAATTCCATAAGCAGGGGTACTCAGGGTCGGTCTTCCTAAAGAACCCCCCTAATAGACGAATTGTCGATATTTAAACACAGTTGTACACGCAATATTAATCGCAAGTTACATATAAGCTTAGAATAACTCGTAATGTTGGGCCCCCTCACAGTGAAGTATGGGGGCAACAGGGCCCCTCAACGATGCTCTTTGGAGGCCCGTCGGGCCCCCTTGACTCGAGCATTGGGGGCCCGTTGGGCCCCCAAGCCCCTCCTATTGGGGGACGATATCGGCCATTGGGGGCGATAATGGCTGGTGGCGGGCCCCCAGTGGAAACACTGAATCCGACCAGGAAAGCGGATTTATTTATGCTGATTCCGACACAAATCCGAATGCCCTATGTTCTCACTTAGAAGAGGATTTTTAGGGCTTTTTTGGCCGTTTTGGGGCTTCCGAGGACCATTCCAGAATTATTTAACCTTTCCGAATTTCCACTTTCCGAACGGGAAATTCGAAATTCTGACTGTCCGAACGCAGTTAATCATTTAATTATTCGGATTCATTACCTTGTACTACGGTACTAGCACTGGCAGTGTAGGACTGGGTTACGGTATGACTAGCCTTGGTTCATCGCAATTTGCAGTGCATGGTGCTTCTGATCCAGCTCTAGAGCCATTTTGCACAGCCCTGTACCTATAGAGGTGGTCGTTGGCGTGTTGCTGAACATGAGTGGTGCTTCCTCCGGCATCTGGCCCCTCATCAAGGGTGCTGGCATCACGTATGCGCTTGTCGCAGCCGTGTGGGCATTTGATCGATACTCACCCCTGGGATGGTTCAATCTGAAGGGGCGCACTAAGGCGAGTCGCCTCGAATTGCATAGACTCAGCTCAATTGCTTCTGCTTCGATCTGGCTTGATATCTGGCATCTGGCTTCTGCACTTGATGATCACTGATCCTGCTTTCACTTGTTGCTTAGCTAACGTTTTCTTACCAACATTCCTGTGTGTCGCAGCAGAGTTACAGTGCACACAATTCATAGACTTCTTCGTATGCAAGGAGATTCTTGCAGATATGTATCGAGGTCGCCGCTCTTGCTTGACGACTTGTCCACTGTGCCAATGGGGCCAAGTCTAGGTAGGTCCAAAAAGGAAATGTATCGCTATGGCATTTGTGCAGGAGGAGAAAGCTCTCGCCCACCGCTATGAGCACATTGAGTATCCGTACCCGGGGGACAAGGAGGCTGTGGAGAAGTTTCTGGAGACAGGTGGCCCCAGGGGGGCCAATCTGAAGACCCGGCTATCGACGCGCGTCGACAACAAGTCGGGGCAGCTGCAGCAGGAGAAGGTGGAGAGGGAGGCCGCCAAGCTGTGGGTGCGCATGAAGCGGGAAGCAGTCAGGGAACTGCAGGAGGCGGGGTATGCAGAGGCCAAGAGGTGAGCCAGAAATCCAGGGGGCTGTTCCTTCAAGTTGGTTATCTTCCTAGACTGAAGCAAATGTAGGGCGATAAAAGGTGGATAATGGGCGGAAGGATGCGGGTGCGGTCAGCCAGGGAGTTTGACGTCACCGAGCTGGTGGAGATTCTCAACAGCGAGGAGCAGACCTCGAGCAGCAGTCTCCCGTCGCCCATGCCAAACCCCGGCGCAGCTGAACCACAGAAGCAACCTCGTAAAGGATTTACCACAGCCCTTCGGACTGCCTCCTGGTCCAGTATCAATCCTCAGGATGGAATTGAGGCCAGCCGGGAGGGGCGAGCTTGGGGAGGGCACGTAGGCTACAGCTTTTCCCCTCCGGAGAGAGACCCCCCCAGGTCGCGGAAGCCTGGCGGCAGCTCTGACGAAGTCAAGGAACAGATGGCGGTGCTCAGGAGTTTGACGGAGTCGGACAAGCTGGTGCAGCAGCTCAGGGCTGAGCGGCGGGTACGGAAGGAGAGCAGGGGGCGCACGCGCAGGTGGAGGGGGGAAAGCGGGCGAGGGGAGAAGCAAGGGCAGGGAGGAGCTCCAGGGGGCTCCTCCAGGGAAGTGCCTCCCGACCCGTTGCAACGTGCATTCGGTAAATTGGACCCGCTTCGCTGGACGGACACAACGGGAGTTTCCGAGCCTGTTGCCGACGACCCGTTCTTGCAGGCAATTGCTCTGGAGGACTCGCTTCTTGGCGAAGACGCGAGTGCCTTTCCTGGCATACCCGACCTGGACTACCTGGACTCTGTTGCTGGTGGTGATGGCGAATGGAAGGGGGCTCGGCAAGCGGGGGTTCAGCCTGCCGGGGGCCAGCTGGAGTCTGAGTGGCAGTCCCTGGCAGCGCTGCTGGAGCGCAGCTTGGCTGGGTTGGGAGCGGGCCACGGAGGAGACACACCTGTTGGTGTTGGGAGTTGGAAGCATGAACCTGCGCCCAGATACGAGGAAGTGGAAAGCTTGAGTCCTGTAGAGCCGATTGTCCAACTCATGCTACCAAGAAAAGATCCAGAGATACATCAAGTGGCCCCTTCTGAGGAGCGAATCAAGGAAGGTCCGGCTGCGCCTCGAGAGGCTTCTCGTGACGGGAAGGGCTCTGAAGTAGCTTTCAAGGTGCCGAGCGCCAGGGCCGAAGCAGTTACGGGGGAAGAGGTCGAAAACAACCTCACATTGAGCAGCACTGTTGTGGAACGCCCAGCAGGTGACCCGGGATTGGGCAGTGAGCGGGACGGGATCGGAAAAGTGGAAGAGAAGCGAGTGCGAAGCGAGCAGACGGGACACCCGAGCTCGAGGACGGAAGAGGGGGCAAGAAACACCGGAAGTGGTGACGAAGTGCCACTGACTGCTCGGGAGAGAAGCAGCGGGGGGGAGATTCGTTGGGAGGACTCAATATCGAGGCTAACGCGAGAAGTGGAGGAAAAGACTGGGGAGGTCCAGCAACTGCGCACACGCGTGCAGGTCAGTACTGGACCAACAGTGAGCAGCCAGTGGGCAGTACAGGGTGAAAGTAGGTGCAGCGCTTGGGTCTCTCTACAGATAAGAGGCCACCTTACCTGGCTCGCAATATTCTTCAAAAACAACGTGCTCATGCTCATAGCTAGAGTGCACTCTTTGACCACTCGCTCATTTGAGTCTGCAGGCTGGGAGCTGTGGCATGTATTAGCAAGTAACCTTGTCTGAAATGGTGACTTGTTCAGGCGATTTCCGCTTTACTCGCCTTCTTTATGTTCTCCGAGCAACGTACCTGCTGGAGTACAGTCGATCTGGTCATGCGTCCTTGACAGGTCGTTACCCTCGGCTTCCGCAGCACTTCCAATTCTGCGCGGTGCGATTCTGAGCTGCAATGCTGTTCTCCGCTGCAGGCTTTGGAGGCAGAAGTCTCCGAGAAGGACAGGGCAGCGACATCACTAGCGGTCAGATTGGAGCAGCAGCAAGCGGAGCATGCCCGCGTGCTCCAACACCTGGAAGCCGACTTCGAGACCGAAATAGCGGCACTAAGGGACCAGGCTAAGAAAGAGGCGGGCGCTGCTAGTGTGGTGTTCGAGAGTCGAGTGCTGGTCGCGGAAAGGGCGCTCCGGGAGGGGGCGGCGCAAGGAGAGGAGCAGCTGAGAGAGGCGCGGCGCAGGGAGGCCAGGCTGCAGGAGACCAACAAGGCGCTGGTGGGCGTTTGGTTCTTGTCTCTTTTCGGTAACATAGGGTATGTAAATCCGAAAGCAACGGCAATTAATGCCTGGCCCACTTTCCATTGACAACAGAGGGCCGACAAGGAGAGTAGTTTTTTTGGGGACCCTGCGCCTGGGGGCTGTTGCTTAGCCTTCAAATACATATTTGAGCATCTCAAAACCTGTTTCTGTGTGCAGTGAGCGTGTGATGGTGCCTTTCCTGACGTATGCAGTTTGACCAGAGCTCCACGTGGTCAGATGGCAAGGTCACAGCCATCAGATGCACACTTTTTGACCATCGAACGGTGCGCAGCTCCTCATCGGCCCCAATGGTTTTGGGTCAGGCTTCGCGGGTTTGGCTAGGTCTGAACTCGGAGGGGACCTACTGGGGCATTCCATCTTGCTTTGTGTTATGTGAGTCTCTTTGTCTTGATGAGCATGGTCTTTGACACAAGCAAAGCGTGTCTTCCGGTAAAGTTGACTCCGAGCCATAAAGGCACCTTCTAACAGCCCCCGGGCCCAGGGCAGCTCAGGGTCGCCAAACGAACCATTCTCCTTGTCCGGGCTCAAACAGCAGTCGACGCATTCACGAAGCTGTCGAGAGTCGTTCGGGCTCTTGGATCATATGTCGCCTGGATCTAACCTTTTAACTGTCGCCATCGAAGAACGGTCTTCAAGGGCGAAGTATACAGTCAGACGATATCGTAGCTATTTTTGTCGAGTGCATCGAGACGTTTCCCTGGTTCCTCTCTGCAGTTGCTGGTTCATGAGAACCTGGGGCTGAGCCGTCATTTCCCTTGCAGCTGCAACGTGTCAAGTTCCAGAAGGCAGAGAACGAGGCCCTTGCACGCAACCTGGAGACCGCCCAGACCGCTGCCAAAGACAGTGCGGCGCTGCTCGAATCGGCGCGGAGGGAGGCGAAGGCCCTGCGTGCGCGAGCGGACGAGCTAGCGGGGGAGAGGGAGGCGGAGAAAGCGGGCGGGGAGAGGGCCCGGGAGGCGGGGGCGCGGATGAGGAGGGAGCTGGCGGAGGCCAAGGCAGCGGCCAAGGCAGCCGAGGCGGCCCAGGTGCGAACCGCGCTTTGTGCAACGAGTTGTTGCCTGTGCAAGATTGCGTGTGATTGTTGTGGAGTGCAGCCGTGTGGTGCGGTTGCTGGCCGTTCCTAAAGATTTTCTCGAAGGAGAGCAGACGACCTTTCCCGGGTCGTTTCTACGGTGCACATGGGGCTGCTCTTGCAATCGACCTCGCACATTGGAGGCCTTTGTGTCGTCTCACTTCAATCTCTGTCCGTGTTGGAAGTTTGCGTTCTGGATATTGACGCGGCCAGAGATGCCTACTTCTAGCAAGCACCTTCGTTAGACATCCCATCCAAACGAAACAACGAGAAAGGAGCGGCGAAGCCCTCTGGCCCGTCAGACTAAAGCTAAGTACAGGTCCGTTGCACCATGCCGGGCTTCCCTCCTGTCTCGACTCTGATTCACCCTTTGAAGCATCCAGCAAAAACTTGATAGCTGAAGCGAGTTCCATTTTACTGAGTCCACTTACTTTGCAGGTGCGGTGCCAGGCAGAAGTGGTGGCACTTCGAAAACGGCTGACCGAAGCTGAGAGCAGCGCGGAGCAAGAGCGCGCGCAGCGGGAGACTGCGCAAGCCGAGTACGAAGATTGCCGTTTTCAGGTGCTGCAACTAACGAGGGAGCTTGAGACGCTACAGACCAGGCTTCGAACGAGGGAGGCTGGCCAATCGCCTACGGACAGGTGTCGCCCTGTTGCAAGAGCGCAGGGGTTGGTTCGAGGTTCTGAGCACGGTTTGCGGGGTCAAGAAGGCGGGGTGGGGAGGCAGCGTGCGGGGGCGGAGTCGTGCTTGGAACAGGAAACGGACGAAGACAGTGTGTCGTTCTTGACGCCCAGTCCGGACACCTCTCCAGACAAGCAGGAACAAGCAAGCGACTGGGGGCCTGAGGGTTCGCAGGCGGGCAAGGCGAGGCCCGGGTACGCGGGAGCGCCCACTGCTCGGAGCATCAGTTTCGCGGAGCCGCTGACGTCAAACGAGGGGAGAGCGGAGGCGAGGGTTCCAGTTGGGGCTGGAGAAAGGCAGACGGGCGTTCCAGAAAAAGGGGAAGTACAGGCGACGGCGTCGCTGAAAGCGGGTGTTCCGCATCAGAGTCTGAGCAGTAGCGACAGCAGCCTCGACGGCCCTCCCAAACCTTGGGCCTGGGCACCAGTGACGTCACGTGCTGTGAAGGCTCCTCAAACGAAGGACGCAGCCTACGCAGAAAAGGGAAAGCGAGACGGGTGCCGCACTTCGAAGGGGAGTGACGCATTGTTGCTAGCTTCGGGAGAGGCGCAAAGCAAGTTCCACGATCTGAAAGAGGCCTATCTAAGGGTGCTACAAACGAAAGGGTTGCGAGTGCCTCACTAGGTAGACTTAACACAGATATGAAGGCTCGAAACGCTGCGTCGATTCTCGCATTGTCAACCCTTTCATGGGTATCCTTGAGTATACTCTCTCCGCCAGTCTCCGAACGTTAGATGCATGGGCGCTGTCCTAAAGCAAAAAATATGGGCAACTTCATGTACTTTCTGTTGTCCGCTCAATTCAATTCGGTCTCAGTGAGCCACACTGAGCGGCCGTGCACTGATCGTGACCAGAACCAACAGACTTATGCATGATCGATTAACTGGTTCAATACTAAACCATGTCACATGTCGAGTCCAGTGTGCAACTAGCTGCGTAGCATATACAATGGCCGGTACCGGGTTCTTTTATCATGCACAATCCAAGATTGACTCAAGCACACATATACGCATGAATATTGCCAGCTGATATTGAGCATGCAGGCTAGCAACGATCGCGGTTGCGCGCCGCCGCGATAGCTGCTGCCGGCCCTCGCATGATCATGCACTCATGGGGCCCGAGCCTGTATATATGGATATGCCATATCATATGTGCATTCATTGCGTGCGCGCGCGGCGGGCGGCGGGCCGGCCGGAGCTGGCGGCCGCCATGCACCATCATTGGATCATATATTGAGTATATAGCTTTCAGACTTTCAATCAGTGCGCCGTGGCCACGTTCTTATAGCATGCATGTCATAACACCTGCTTGAATTAAATATGTGTATTAAACACTGGATTGAGTGACATGTGCATAATTCATGCATGACTTGAATGAAAATTGCTGGATTATGGGTGTGTCGAAGCTGGCCTAGCTAGCCGAAGAACTTGAAATGCCAGTGCATTCCAGTGCCGCGCGCGCCATGTGGGACGGTGGCGGCGCCGCCATTCAGGGATCGCTGAATTCGCGTTTGCTATAATTGCCAGTCCAATCCGGCCAGCATGCATGCGCAGGCCCAGGACCTGCTGGCATTCAACTTGCACCCATACTGCGTGCCAATATAATGCAATATGATTAGGATGTATGCCCAGCTGGCATAATGCTTGTCCTTTACAAGACCGCACCATGTGCTTGAACTGGTGACGCGGGGCAGCATTTCCACCATAATAAACTTAGATCGAAGGAGTATACAATCTGGAGTACCATAGCCCTGGTACTACCATCCGTAGCTCAAGGCAATCTGCACTTGGAGAAGTGGATTGACAAACGCAGCCCAGCATGCTGTCTGCCATTCAGGAATCTCGATTCAGGAGAAGGAAGCGCGGTCTCCAAGGCTTGTCAACAATGGTTTCAGTTTCAGTTTTGATTACGTCAGACAACGGAAGGGCCAGTAGGGAGAGCGGAGGCTGTCATACAGTACCATCATCTTCATCTTCGACAACTTTCGTAACCTCAGTGTACACGGGCCCTGTTGACTTGGGTAGCACGGTCTTGGCACCAGGCTTGGATGTCGCGTTCCCATACCAAACCATCCCACAAATCGCGAGTGTCATGCCAAGAATTTTCTGCAAGAACGGGTGCTGGACATGTCAGTTGATGGATCAATCTGGACCAACCGGAGTTGCTGACAAAGGCAAGGCTCAACAAGCAGAGTAGAGACTGCTGCGAGGAAGCTCATTGCACAGATTGACGCTGTAGCCGGAAATGGCGCAATCAAAGCAAGCGAAGACGTACAGCCGTGGACAACGTGTGCACATGCGGGATGCAGAGCGCTGCGCAGTCACCTGGGTGCTGGTGCTGTCGTTGAAGAAGAGGAAGCCCAGGATGAGGACCAGGATGGTCTTCATGTGGCCCAACACTTGGAAGGTCACCGCGGAGAAGCGGCCGATGCAGATGAACTGGCTCGCATTCACACCAACGGCCACAATGCAGGACAGGGTGATGAAGAACTGCACAGCACACACAAGCGGCGCAGAAATTAGACCCCCATGGTGTTCGAACACTGCCGTACGGACCAAAAGAGTCCATCCTTCCGACCCCTTCTGAGAGCTCCTTTTCTACTTTGAGATGCGACCAGCCAACAGTAATCTACCGTTGTGCTTGACAACTCCGGTTCTGACAGCCGGTCACAGCATGTCCCAGCCTTCTCGCTCGCAATTTCCGTGCCTGTTTCGCAGATCAACGACATTCGCCAGACAATACACGGCAGTCTGCATTCTGGTTCATTCATCCGCGCAGAGGGCAGAATGTCCCTGATAATACTTCCCACGAGGAACCCAGACGTAGAGCAGCCACTAGTGCAACATGCATTATCATCGGGTAGGGTCTCACCACGGCGGCCGTGGAGAAGTCGTACTTGAGAAGGTTGAGGCCGCTGAGCCAGTAGTCAACGAGAGGCCCACTGACCAGGAGGGTCGCAGCTTGCACGGGGGCTGTGTGACCGAGCAGGTCAAAGGACCCCAGGCTGTACTTCTTCTGGAGCGAGTGGACGTACTGGACACAACGGAGGGGAACGAGCAGCATCAAAGGGCTAGGCTGGCTCTCATGCAGTAGCCTGTTCGGTCACCACGGCACTTCAGTCTATTCTGAAAGCCGGACGAGGGGTCACTTGCTGATGAGGGTCCCCATTCTCTTTCCTATTTTGTGCTCAACAACCCGGTTGCTTCTCAGCCTCTAGTTGCGATGGCCCACCACAGCTTGAATCCTCCAATTCAGGGAAGTTGGGGAATAATGCGGCTCGCCAACACTGACGATGTTGTGTCAACATTCTGTAATCTCTTAGCCCCATCGTCCTACTATGGCACTCATACTCGGGCTCTAGATTGAAAGTATTGGGTGGACAGAAAGTGGGGCTCACGTATTGTTGCAGGGCCGTCGACCACACAGCAACCGCTGCAGCTACAAACCCTTTGAAGTTGACGCTGACATCACTGACAGTAGTGATGCCCACCCCGAGCAGCACAACCAGGATGCTCAGCTTGACATCCCGGCTGTACCGCACGTTGTCAAAGACGACCTCAAGCAGGCAGGACACAGGAATCATGCTGAGCTTGGCAATCTGCAGGAAGTGAAACGCTTTGAGAGGGGGCATCATACTTCCCGTCAATGGTTCTGCACACAGACAAGGTTCTGATTGACACAACAAAGGAAAACGAATATGCGTAAACATGTCAGCGTCGGCACTGAGAGGGGACAATTGTTTGCCAGAGCAGCAACAATATGGAGACCATGACTGCAAGGTTGGCGAGACATACCTGATAGAAGCCTACAGAGTTCCACATCAGCGACACATTCATGCCAACGACGGAAAAGTTAGCGGCGAGGGAGAAGTTGAGCAACTCCAAGAGGGGCAGGTGCGTGTCCTTGATGAACCCGTTCCACCGGAGAATGTAGGACAGGAACGTTGTCATCAAGAAATGGCATCCCGTTAGCGTTGTAGCTGCACAACAGCGGGAGACATCATGAGTTCCTGGGATTGTCTGAGACTTGACCGCAAGGTGAAACACAATGTTCTCTACAATTCTGAGTACTTTGGTTGAGATGGGCTTGCCACATGGAGGATCTGACCCCAACTTTATCACATGATGGAAGTGGTCGTACACAATTCCAGGCCACTACTTCAGGCCAATACTTCTCAGAGCCTAGATACAATTTTAAGGGGGCTTGTGAAGAACGGCAATCGAGTCAGTGGCCAGCACCTGACATCTCCAACAAAAGGTCTAGTGTCACATTACACAGGGTTTGGCTGGCCAGAAGACGGCAACCAGGCAATGCATGGCTTGTCTTCAGCTGGTGCATAATGTAGCAAAGAGTTTCCAGCACACATTCAGGTGTTCTCATCCAGCAGTGGCTGTGCTTTTGAACCACAACTTGTACACCGAATCATGATTACTAGCCTACAAGCACCACATAGGTGGTGCATTCGCATTTTTGCAGAGCTCAGGTCTGATCATCACGAGAAGTTGCTCAGTGGCGGAATGCAAATCTGTCTCTCTCATCTTGGCGACGGAGGACCTTATGACTGCTGACTTAATTGCGGCTTAGGGATGAGCAAAGTCTCTCAATCAGGTTATGCTCACCGAAGTTGAAGCCATACACTTTCATCACTGATTTGTTGATCATGATGATGCCCACAGAGCTGCTGACATTGAAGAGCCTGCATGGAATGAAGTACTTTCAATGACTAGTGGTACAGTTAGGGCATGGGATTAACCAAACGACAGTCTCTGCGTACTCAGATTGCTTGAATAAGACGAAACCTCCAAAGCAACCCTTGGCAGGCTCCCCTGATGTCCAAGCTGTCGTCCATTGACCACTAACAAGGCACTCACCATGCTCCAATGTCTTCATACAACTTCTTATGCTTCAACTTCTCGGCTTCCTGCTGCACAGGCAGATCTGCCTTCATGGGTGAAGCGCGGGGTTGCCGCGGCCTTGGAATGTTTAGGGGTGCTCCGCTGCGCCGCGGTCCGTCCGCTGACGATCCCTCCTCCGACGCCAGCGTGCCAGAAAAGAGAGTGCTGACAAAGGCACAGCCTCAACCAGTACAACTTACAAGCCAAACACAATCCGAGATGCACAATCCTTGCACCAGAAGAGCTCCTTGCCTCCGAAAGATTGACAAGACAGCTCGGCTTCCACACTGCTTTAGCACAGACCTCAAATCAATCCGAAAATGCAGGGACCGGCGGCTCCGGCTCAGGACTGCGCAGAACAGCACACCTGCAGTTCTCGAATCTCTCTGCTGCGCAGCTCTCGCCGTGCAGTGTGCATTTGGCGGTTGCTTGATGAACTAGGGGCGCGAGGCTATGCAAGATTGTGAACTTTTCTGACCAACTTGATCCGTTCGATGCGCCATCTCATGACAATTTAGGACAATCGTGCGGCTCCAGAAGCGTGAAACTTTGTATTGATATGAATTTTGGACACCCATTAGGGTTTGGGGTGATCACCCTGGCGCGGCTCCTTGCACATGTATGATGCAGCTGTGTGCATGATGGCATTGACCGGACCTTGAAGTTGTCTTTTTCCTCTGGTTGCCTCACACCTCCATTTCCACTGGAGTCCAGACATTAAGAACGGCTGCTTTCCAATCTGATGTCCGCAGCATGGATTCCAGACATGGCGCAACAAAAAGAAAGGGTGGCCCAGTGGACGAAGGTGATGAAGCAGTAGCCAAGGTCCCTCGACCCAGCGAGGCAGACGGCCCACCGGCAGCACAGAATGGTGCACCGGGGCTGCTGGTGGCTGACCGGCCTCCAGCCACGGTGATACACGAGGTGGCTCTACCTGAAGGCACAGTTCACCAGCCAAAGGCCCCCAAGCCAGGCAGCAAGCCTGCCAAAGAGTACCCTTTTGTGTTGGACCCCTTTCAGGTGAGCTTCGTGGCAGACGTAGTAGTGCAGTCAAATGCTTTGAGCGGTATTCTTAGACAATTGGTAATGGTGGTGGAGCTGAAAACTCACTCTGATGGTGCTGGTGCAGCATTTGGGATAAAATGCCACAGCAAGAAAGCCAATTTGATCAAGAAGCAGATTTACTGGACAGCGCGGCAGCTCTTGTCGCGGCTGGGCGGTCCAACTGTTTTGGTCTGCTGGTCATGTAGGCCAAAGCAATTGAGTGCTTGGAGGCGGGGGAGTCGGTGCTGGTGTCGGCGCACACGAGCGCAGGCAAGACGGTGGTGGCGGAGTATGCGATCGCCATGGCGCTGCGCGAGAAGCAGCGCGTGGTGTACACGAGCCCCATCAAGGCGCTGAGCAACCAGAAGTACCGCGAGCTGGCGGAGGAGTTCCGGGATGTGGGCCTCATGACGGGGGACGTCACCATCAAGCCAGAGGCCTCCTGCCTGGTCAGTGTGTCCCGGGGTTGTACTGAACTTGAAGGTTGATGGCGGTGGTCGAGGCGCCCTTTTTGTGTCTCGATGCTTCGCAGGTCTGTTCCAGAAAGCGAGCAGTGTCATAAATCTGATGGGGCGAAGGAAGCGGGAATTTGACTTCAAAACAAGCTTCACAGCCCCCTTTTACTTTCAACTGCTAAAGTTTGTCATGGGATTTGAGGATTGCTGGAAGTAACGTGGCAGGTGAACTTGGTGCAAACGACTGGAACATGACTGGCCCCCTGTGGACAATCATTCTTTGCAACCCCACCTTTGACAATCACCTTTTGATTGGGCACGTTTTCCCCTGCGCCCTGCCGACATGGCCGCCCTGCTGGTCCAGGTGATGACGACCGAGATCTTGCGGAGCATGTTCTACAAGGGGAGCGAGGTCATGCGCGAGGTGGCCTGGATCGTGATGGACGAGGTGCACTACCTGCGCGACCGCGAGCGCGGCGTCGTGTGGGAGGAGAGCATCGTCATGGCGCCCAAGAACGCGCGCTTCGTCTTCCTGTCCGCCACCGTCCCCAATGCTCGAGAGTTTGCCGACTGGGTTGCCAAGGTGCGGTGTATTCTAACTGTTTCGATTTTCAGATTCGGATGCAGGGGATGTTACGCTGTCATTCTGTTAGGCCCCATTGACTGATGCGCCTTAAGCCCGTTTGTTGTTGTCGAAAGGCCAGATTCTACATCTCGGGGTGTTAAAACTTGCTTGTGATAATCTTGTCCTGTTTCTAAGCTGAGGATCTGTGCCTTCTCCGGGTCGCTGACTGATCTCGTCTCTTGTGCGTCTGCCCAGTGAGAAGCTTGAGTCCAGTCATCCGTTTCAATGTTGTATTTCGGTCGCAGCAAGTTGAACGAGTCACTGAGATCCGACGCCTCTCTGCAGGTGCACTGCCAACCATGTCACATTGTGTACACCGACTTCCGCCCCACCCCCCTCCAGCACTACCTTTTTCCGGCCGGCGGGGAGGGCCTCTACCTCGTGGTCGACGAGCGCTCCAACTTTCGGGAGGACAACTTCCAGACCGCCATCAATGCAGTCGGGGCCGGCGCCGACGCCAAGAAGGAGGCGCGCAAGAAGGCCAAAGGCGCCGAGGGGGCTGCGCCGCCCGCAGGCCCGTCGGACATTTTCAAGATCGTAAAGATGGTCATGACGCGGCAATATGATCCGGTCATCGTGTTCAGCTTCAGCCGGCAAGACTGCGAGGCGCTGGCGCGTCAGATGATGAAGCTGGACCTGAACGACGAGGACCACCGCAAGGCCGTCGAGGAGGTGTTCTGGAACGCCATGGACAGCCTCTCCGAGGACGACAAGAAACTGCCGCAGGTGCGCGCGTGCTGCTTCCCTGGGGGCATCCCTTTTTTGCTTCCGACTTGGGCGAAAGGATAACTACGCAGACAAGGCGATATATGGTTCGCAAGTGGGTTGTGTCCCGTAAGTTGGACGAGAGCGCTGTAAGCTCGCCGTCACCGCCTCGTAGTTGTAGGGGGAACGTCAATGTCGCTGCTCGGTGCCATTAGATGATTGTACCTCCCTCGTCATACCACATTGGTCGACGTTGCTCTCAGTGACATACCAGACCCGAAGGAACGAGACTTCAATGCTCGTTGGTTGCCGATCAGGTGCGAGGAGCGATATATGACGACTTCGACATTCTGAGGGGCGGTCAGAGGACGTCGGCCCACAGTTAATAAAAGTTCCGACCGTCGGAGAGACCTGGGCGCAGTCTCACATGCGCGTTGTACCCACCCGCAGGTGAACGCAATCCTGCCGATGCTGCGGCGCGGGATCGGCATCCACCACTCGGGGCTGCTGCCCATTTTGCGTGAGGTGATCGAGATCCTGTTCCAGGAGGGCCTCCTCAAGTGCCTCTTCGCCACGGAGACGTTCAGCATCGGGCTCAACATGCCTGCCAAGACCGTCGTCTTCACCAACGTGCGCAAGTGGGACGGCGACCGCTTCCGCTGGATCTCCTCCGGGGAGTACATCCAAATGAGCGGCAGGGCCGGCCGCCGCGGCCTTGACGACCGCGGGTGAGCCTCCGCCGCCTGTTCCTTTGTCCGTTCAGTTTGCCTGAAGATCTTAAGTTGATCCTGGGATCGATGCCTCTGCTCATTGGGTATTCGCGTTTGGCATCTTTTGGACAAAACCCAGTTCGATCCTGACATGTCGAGCCCGAGCCTGATTGGTTTTGAATCGAGTCTACATCTATCCGATCAGGCTCGGGCTCAATTCTCTTGGGCTCGAAGACTACGATCGAGTCGACGGTGCTCGGACTCGAAAGTAACCGGCGAACGTATGGGTCAAAACCGAGCCCCGATCAGGCTCGGTTGGTCGGATCCTACAATTCCAGGAAATGAAGTGCGAACACCCAATCAGGGAGCCTTTCCCAAGGTAAAGGTGGCGCTTGAAGACTGCTATGAGTTGAGTTGCTCGGCCCTTTGTTTTTGGATTACCTTGGTAGCCTCGCCTTTCACCATTGATCCGCACCAGACGCGTGCATCGTTTCCTCCGCTCGAGAGCCGGACTCTTTCATTCAATGCCCTCGCCACGGTGCCATGCGCGCAGGATCGTGATATTGATGCTGGACGAGAAGATGGAGCCTGCGGTGGCCAAGGGCATGCTGCAGGGAAGCGCGGACAGTTTGGACAGCGCGTTCCACCTGAGCTACAACCTGCTGCTCAGCCAGATGCGCTGCCCCGACAGCACGCCCGAGGCCCTGCTCCAGCGCAGCTACAAGCAGTTCCAGGCAGACAGGGCCCTGCCCGACCTCCAGGTGACAGCCCCACAAGGCCCTCCTGCTGAGAAACCCATGGCCTCGTCTGGGACGGTGAACTGTTCAAATTTGGGGCTCCCAGCAGCTCTTTGTGCTGATCAATGGGTCACTGTCTGACGAATCGAGGAGGTCCGAAGGACCGCCGCTAGCACCTGGGTTCTCATCAAGTGTTGGGTTCCCTACAAATGACGAGTCATGAACACGGGATAGTTGTTTCTCTGTTGCGAGTTCGCTTTTCGCCGGGCCAGCTACGCTCCTCACTGCCATCTTGCCCAAATGCAGGCGCGCATTCTTGAGGTGGAGGCGGAGCATGCGGGCGTGGCGGTGGAGGGCGAGGCGGAGGTGCGCGAGTACGCGGAGCTGCGGGAACAGCTGCGCAAGCTGCACCGCGACCACCGAAAGATCGTCACCGCGCCGCAGCACGTGCTGCCCTTCCTGCAGCCGGGGCGCCTCATCCGGGTGCTCTGTCCTCCAGCAGACGAGGACAAGGTGGGGCCGCCGCGTGGGCAGAAAGAGGCGGCGCCCCCTTATTTTATGCATAGCTTTTAGGAACCTGGGCTGCTGTCAGAGCGTCGACCCCTGGGCCGCCTTGCTTTGTGCAACGGCAACTACCTTTTGGTTTCTTCTCTGCGTTGGTGACATGCACCAGACGGCTCTTCCACGAGCTTTGAAGCCCTGAGCTATCATTTCTGCTGTGCCGTTCCTTCTTCCTTACTGCTTTTTGGTCCTGGGCTCTTCCTCGAGTGTCAACTCTGTTCGGCCGCTCAATGATGTCTCGGCGTTGACACTTTACTCCATGACTCGTAGGCGGACCCCCTAGCCGACGCCGCCGTGGTGTGGGGCATCGTGACCAACTTCGAAAAAGTGGACACAGCCAAGGGCGACGCGGGGGAGGGCCGGCCGCGTCTTCCGCAGTACACGGTGGACGTGCTCGCGCCGTGCGTGCCCGACGAGACGGCGGGGCTGGGCCGCAGGAAAGTGATGCGCCCCGTGGAGGAGGGCACGCCGGGAGCGGAGCCCACCGTGGTGGCGCTGCCGCTCGACCAGGTGCGGCGCGCTGAAAAACGAGCGAGCGCTATAGTTTTGCCTGCGGTATTGAAAGAGCAGAGGATGGCTGCTCTGGATTTCTTCTTGTATTTACTGACCGATCCTCAATACGCTGGACCATTTACCAATACGTTGAGTGCAGTAGGGCTAGGGATAAGAGTGTTTTGCTGGGGCAAAAAGCGCTCAGGGTAAGAGCATGACATTTCCCTTGTACAGAATGCCTTTGGTTGTTGCCACCCTCGTAGAGCTAGACGTTGATGCTTAGAACGGGCTCAAGTGGTCGCTTACCGAAGCACCTCCCTTTGGCCCGCTGCTGCAGGTGGACGACCTGAGCAGTGTGCGCGTGTACATCGCCAAGGACCTGCGGCCACTGGAGGCGCGCGAGCGCGCCGCGCGCGCCGTGGCGGAGGTGCTGCGCCGCTTCCCGGACGGCGTGCCCACGCTGGACCCCGAGGACGACATGCAGGTGCGCGCGCCGCTCACAGGCTTTGCCGACCTCGGGCTTGCGACCAAAATGGCGTTCATCCGTTCAGAGTGTACTGAGTGGTGTTTGTGCTGGTCGCACTCACGAGAGCGGGAGTATTTACGTTGTGCGGAAGTATTTACGTTGTGCGGAGCTCTCGAGGACAAGCTCGATCCGCTGTGACCGGGACCCCACGCCGAAGGTCTGCGCTAGATCGTCTGTGCGTGTGTAGACTAAGGAGGCTGGGTACGACGCTTCATTGTCAGGCGGACCCGTCTCATGAAACATGGCCGCTACGCTCTCGGGGTTTGTTAACCTTTTGTTGTTATCCTGCCAGGTGGACGGCAGCGCGTATCGCAAGGTGATGCGCAAGGCGGAGACGGTGGAGGCGCTGCTACAAGGCCATGCGCTCGCGCGCAGCCCGAGCCTCCGGCCGCGGCTACAGGACCTGGCGCGCAAAGACGCGCTCGCCGCGCAGCTCAAGGCGATGCGCAAGCAAGCCAAGGCCGCGCAGTCCGTCGTGCTCAAGGTCAGCATGAAGCGCCGAAAGCACTTTGAACGGTTAGGTAGCTTCCATCTGGATGTCGCTCATGCGTGCCTCTTTCACCAATAGAGAGCGACATGTATGTCGAAGGGTTTGGGGTGTGGCAGCACTTGCTCGCTTACTTTTTGTGTACGGATTCCAAGGGTAGGAGGCTACGATATGAGGCATTTCTTTGCATGTCGTCTCCTTGAGAGTTTGGACGTTCAGGCTCGGGCCGTGCTTCACAGGGCCGGGAAAAGTCGGTCCGGTCTGCCGAGATGCACGTCTTGACAGGTTTTGGCGCGGCGGTCAGCCCTCATTCAGACTGGACCTGACCCACTCACACCCTGTCACTTGATCTGGCAGGACGAGCTGAAGGCGCGGCGGCGCGTGCTGCGGCGGCTGGGGTACGCGACCGCGGAGGACGTGGTGGAGGTGAAGGGGCGCGTGGCGGCGGAGGTGAGCAGCGCGGACGAGCTGGTGCTGACGGAGCTCATCTTCAGCGGCGCCTTCCAGGACCTGTCCGTGGAGCAGGCCACCGCGCTGCTCTCGTGCTTCGTGTGGCAGGAGAAGGTGCAGAACAAGGGCGCCGCAGCCACCAGGTGAGGCTTCCAGAACATGCGCTGTGACGAGTGGGGAGCGGAGCAAGATGTCGTAATGAAGGCAGGCTCATGGAAGCAGGGGCTGGCTTGCTGAAGGCAACGTTGGAGCAGACCAGAAATTCTCTTCTTGATTTGCGAAACAAGGTAGATAGAGGTTATGGGGTCTGAGTTTGCTCGTTAGTGACTGCGCTTTTGCCGCGCCCGCGGTATCTTTAAGCACGATCGTCTCACGCTTGTTTTCATGTTCAGGCTCAAGGAGGAGCTGGCGGGTCCGCTGAGCGCGCTGCGCGACATTGCGGGGCGGGTGGGCAAGGTGGCGGAGGAGTGCAAGATGGAGATCGACGTGGACGAGTACGTCGCCAAGTTCCGGCCCGACATCATGGAGCTCGTCGCCGCCTGGTGCCGGGGCGCCAAGTTCGCAGAGGTGCGCGCCCGCCGCTGCGTAACGCCGACCGGGCGCAGCTTTCCCTTCTCGGCTTGCTTTCTGGTACTACGAAATGGACTTGAAGACCGTAGTCCTCGACACAAGGACTCCCTGCCCGGCGGTTGTACAAGTGGTCTGTTGAAGCTGTTTGTGCGCCACCTCCTCGGAGCGCCCGAGTGCAGTTTTGAGCCGTTCAGTTTTGATCCTCATCTCAGCTTACTCGCTAGTTACCTTGTCTTCGGCATGCTTGGAGCTTGCTTGGCTATGATGCTCCCTTTGTAGCTGCCAGTGGCAGGAGGACTCACGACCGTCATGCTGTTTGCAGATCATGAAGATGACCGAGATTTTTGAAGGCTCTCTCATCCGAGCGCTTCGGAGGATAGAAGAGTTGCTGCGACAACTGTGTGCAGCTGCGAAGTCCATAGGAGAAACAGAGCTTGCCAGCAAATTTCAAGGCGGAATAGAGAGGATAAAGCGGGATATTGTCTTTGCTGCATCGTTGTACCTGTAAATACGTATACGATTAAGCCTCATAAGCAGTCAAGAATCTGCATACACCGTCCCTAATTGCCAATTATGATATTACTGCACTCGGTCCAGTCACTCTGTTTGTCGATCTCTTATATGATATGGGTCGTCTATGTTGAACTATTTTATTTCAGCTAGCATGTTGACAAGCATGACAATGCACGTACCATGCTAGCGTGTACTATATCAGACTCACACTG
>DF237213.1:42337-77181 GCA_000708835.1 Klebsormidium nitens | reverse complement strand
AGGACGCTAATTGGGGAATACTTGGGGGAAACCGCTTCAACTGCAGGCTTGTTCATTATATGACATGCATACTAATCCTCGAAAATCCTCCGCTATACAAGCTTAGCAAATATATATTAAGCGCATGCATGTGCTTTAGCTGGCTCAGTGATAGCAGCAACCTTCGGGCCATGCGATCGCCTCAGTGCTTAACTCCTTACCTAATGTCTGATGTGACTCGCTTCTACCATATACGCTCTGAAGCTTAGAATTCTTGCCAGCAAAACATTATTTTTGACACGTTGCGCTTTTCTGATCGTAGCTAGAGATTTTGCATCCTTTATTAAAAAGCGCGACCGTCTCTAGCCGTGTGATTCAACTTGTTGACTATCGCAAGCAGGGCAGCAACATGGCTATTGTCATTGGCTTTCGAAAGTAATATCCACTCCTTGACTAAGTTTACCTACTCAAAACCGGCCGGAACTATCGGTATTCCCCACGGCAACTCTCGCCAGGCAGTGTTAACATATACAACTCCTATCATCTTCCTTCACTTTGGTATGACCGTTGATACAGAAATGTATTGCTTCCACTTAGCCTCGTCGCTTTCTTCATCGCTGTCATAACGAAAAATGGTGTCAAAGCGGACGTCAAAGTTGAGGGTGAACATCCACCAGTCCACGTGCACCCTGGGAGGAGAGCCACCTAGGTACTGAAAGTTGGAGACCTGCATACATGGAGGAGGACAGTGGCTCGGGCTGGGCCTCAAAAAAGTACGAGTCATCGACTGTCGGGGCTTTGTTTAGGCCTTTCCAAAGAAGCCTTCTGCCATAGTCGCTCAGAAGTGCGCTTCCATTGCAGACTCGGCGAAGCAGGCCCGACGTTGCCTGTCTTGGGCGACGTCTTCAGGATGAAAACTAGCATGCAACATTGTTTGACTATGACCACGGGTTGTGCATGGTAAAGCCCACAAGACCGGTGCCAAACTAATGTGAGACACCGGCTTGCAGACCACTGGCAAGAACTGAATCCCATGTTCGGATATTGTTGACAGGCTGTTCCTTGGGTTGAGGAAATCCCCAACATCGACAAGAGTCCAGGAACTTTTGCCAAACTGTCCCAGGACCTTCTCATTCAAGCACTGAACTATCATCCAAGAACCCACCGGAGAAATTGCAGAGGGCGATTATCTTAGTCATCACCATAGAGCTAATGAGCTGGACAAGAAAGACGAACCACGAATGAGATCCAGAACGGAAAAATGCTACTCGGATCCAGCAGATCAAGAACAGGCCTGGTTTGCAGGAAGAATCTGCCTTCAGGAACATCACACAGATATAATAAATCGCATGTTGATGAATTGCTCACGGCAAAGACTCCGTTGACATCGACTCCTGGGGGAAACTTGAAGGAGAACAGGAAGGCCCCTAGGGCAGGGTCTCCATCCTTAGTTGGGGTTCCATCAGGCAGGTAAAAGACAGCATTCGGATCAGTGTACTCGCAGAAGAGCTCCTGAGAGAGCATCAGGGCACCGTATGAGAGCTGCTTCACGCTCGTGCCGACATTGCGTAGCGCGATAGCATTGGTGCCATCGGGGTCCACAAGGAAGGACTCAGAACCTGCGCAAGGTAAAGTAGCAAGAATGATAGAATGAGAATAACTGCCAGCAAGAAATTTGCAATTGAGATAGTCAGAAAGGAGAAAGACGTGAGCTTTTTGGACACACGGTGATTTGTTGTCACAGGTTTTGATTGGAGATTGTGGAAGTTACAAACAGAGAAGGAAAGAGTGATAATCAAGTACTTTTACTCTGATAACCAAATCCATGTGGCTGTTGGCGAACAATTGAAGGAGGGAAAGGGGTTGTGAGGGGGCCTGGCTGAGAGAATGCCTTGAGATGCAAACCAGGTTTAGGATTTGCATGGAATGTATCATCAAAGATATGTTGAGGTGACAAGAAAGAATCCTTGATGACGGTGAGATGTGGATATAACACCAACATTGCAGAAGTTTCCCAAATTTCACCAGTCCGGAGTCCAGAATTTCTGTTCCTCCGATTCTTGATCTTTGCATCCTGCTTGGCCATTGTAAATCTCAGAATCCTTCGACAATTGAGTGCGGAGTCTTTTTAAGTATCAGGTACACTGAACATCAGGGGCAGATGTTTTGGGCAACATCATTCGATTGAGAAGCTGGTTCACATGCTGTCGTTGAGGAATTTTAGCGCAATATTGCTCGAGGGTTGGCTTGACCTCCATATTCTGCTATGGAGGTCAAGCCAACAGGATGCAATAGGATGAAACCAATTGGGCGTGCAGAACGGTCTGACATCTAGCAAAGGCAGCACGAGGCACCTTTTCAAACATCTTCTTTACAAAGAACTCAAGAATATGAACAGCGATAAAGTCACAACTTGAAAGCTTGAAACGGTGGTAAGGCGCGGAGCCTAAGGGATTCTGCAGCTGAGCAGCCTGCTTGATATTCAGAAGACTTGCAACAAAGCAGACAATCTAAACGAGCGGCAAGAGAAGTAGAGAGATTCACAGAAGAATTGTATGCAATTCAGGTTCCTGAACAATACTTTTACCCCAATCCAAAGAAGTGGTACTTGGATATGCCTTTTCCTTTTTCCGATACTGCACACAATCTTGATGGTCCGCAACAGACACAGCGCCCGCCAGAATCTAGTTCCCTTTTCCATCAAGAAGCAGTTCGGCATTGTTGACCTCCGACGACAACGGCATAAGCTGCGAGACTTTATGCCCTCCCGCAAAATGGCTAAGCATATAAACATAGGCAGAGCAGAACACTGCGCAAAAAACCCTCACCTTTGTTGCAGGAAAGCTGTGTGCCATCCT
This sequence comes from Klebsormidium nitens, assembly GCA_000708835.1. Lineage (NCBI taxonomy): Eukaryota > Viridiplantae > Streptophyta > Klebsormidiophyceae > Klebsormidiales > Klebsormidiaceae > Klebsormidium > Klebsormidium nitens. The sequence continues at coordinate 74,344 of DF237213.1, read as the reverse complement.
CATTGAATGTGGGACTGTAACCCAGCTCGAAAGGGCAGAGAGCCGGGTCCTGGCTGGCAGAGCAGAGGGGACTTGCAACCAGGAAAAAGGCAAAGCTCAAAGCTATTGCCAGGTGGTGTCTCGCACCGGAAACGACGGCGTTCCTATCGATTGCCATGTCGGGTGAGCCGCGAGCGCTTCAAGAACTGTCCTTTCCTGTTTTAGAAAGTTGTGATTCGCTGCAGAAATACCGGTAGAAGCTGGAATGCTGGAGTCTGCAAGATCTGTGCTGTGCAGTCTGCAAGAATAGGTACACCCTGTGCTGTGCAGTGTGCATCGAGAGAAACGACATCTTGACAATCTGTGACACAGTGACACAGCTCAGCAGGACTGCCGGTGCACACTGCTGTACCGGTAGCTACCGGTCTGTAGTTCCGTGCTTCAATTTGCTCTGACGTTGCTCCCGGGGGATCCCATCGAACGCATCAATGATTGGACAGGTGGCGTGTAGTCAGCACCGGCCAAATCCTGTTCTCAGCCGTCCGATAGATCCAACTTTGCAGTACACGGCCGGCCGAAACCAAGTTTGGCAGAGAAGGGTTCGAACTTCGTAGTACTGCAATCTGATAGATCATCGACTCCGATTGATAGATTGAAGCACTGCGGCATGATGAACAGTCCACTACCTATACTTACGGCTCTACGGCGGTAGGCTTCTGTAGCTTAATTGCAGATCCATGCATGGACCCTCAGACTCAGAGCTTAAACTGGTTGGATTCTACTACTCTGCTACTAGCTTATACCGTACTACAATAGATAGTGTTATTAAGTCGTGCTCGCCAGCGCCGCGCTCGCTAATTTGCCACGGACCCCTCCCGGTCCATGCATGCGAGGCCCATGCGAGGTAAGTGATAGTATGAGACTATGAGCTCGTTGTTCCTCGAGGCAAAGAAGAGTGCATGTGCATGTGCATGCAAGTCGCGAAGATGCACATTGGATTGTAATACCTAGCTATATAGTGCTCGATCAACGATCATCACTCAGCTCAGCACAGCTTAAAGCATGTTGTATCCCCGGCCTTCAGTCATAAACGGTACTAAATGAGGACATGAGCTTAAGTCAATAGAGCATTGATATCAGCTTTCTTGAAGTCTTTAAAATCCGGCGAACATCGACGACATATGTGTGCTCGTCTTTTGTATAGTAACCATGCATGAGCTTATGTGCCGCCCGATGCACATTGCGATATCAGCTATCAAATTCAAAAATTGGAAATCCAACAGTATGCATACGGAGGCTCGCAGGTCTCATAGGCTAGAAAATCGGAATTGCGCATGCACTGAGCTTGACATACAGATTACTTTTTCCGCGCCCGTGTTCCTCTCAAGTCGGTCGAGAAGCTCTAAAAGAATAAGCATCAACCTTCTCTACTGAGTGCGGTTAGTACACGCCTGAGAAGCTGCATGATGTTGCAACTCTGTTCGTTCGGCTTATCAGGCGGCTCGGTCTTGACGCACCGTACCGCACTCAGCTATTTCAACACATCAGAGCATTTTATGTACGTCATCTTAGGTAAGTTCTAGCTCTGCTTACTAAGCAATCAATCTACTGCAAACTTATCTGTATGCTCCGACCCTCAGGCCTATATGCTGCTGAAGAAATCTGCACAAACACTGCAGCCAGTCGTTTGGTGTCCACCCGGGTTCTGCATACAAGTCGATCAGTTGTTCTTTCCTCACGACTGTATCCGGACGAGCTCGAGGTCGAAGATAACCGTTCCTAGAGTTGCTCCCTCCCCGTTTGCTAGCCTTGTTGGGTTGAAGATGGTCGTGTAAAGTCGTTGCCGATCAAAGAACTGCAGAAGACAATAAGAGAAATGGCCTTCGCTGTTCGAACAAAGAGCATCATGTAACTCATATACTCGACTCTACTGCGCCCTAGACCATAAGTGCGCGACCCTTCTGACTTTGCCGCGCAGTCAAAAGTAAAAACGACTGATTACCAGCTTGTGGCAAACGATAATATACAAAACAAATAGAGCTGACGGTCTGATGTGGCTGTGTCATGGACTTCAAGAACCGCAGCAGTTTTGACCAAAACAGGATTGACCAGCCTGCTGCCCCTGTTCGCATACCAAAAAATGGGGGAAGAGTTTCCGTCTCAAACTAAGAAGTGGCGGATCGAAGCTCGAGGAGCATTGTCAGCTTTTTCGTAACGCTCAAATTGAAGATGTCGAATAGTCAGCTAGGTGCTATGCAAATGTGCGCCAATGGGCGATACTGCAACCTGCTTAGCGCATGGGTCAATAAGCATCAGCAATTGTGCCATTCGAAGAACACAGGGACGTTTAAGCATATGTAACCTGACCAACTACCTTCCAAAGAGGTTGTCTCACAGAAGTTCACAGAGCCCTCTCATTGAACCTGCAAGACTAAGCGTAAGCCTTGTGGCAACAAAACTTGCGGGTTGCAAAATTTCAAGCCAGAAGGACCAACTGGGGCTTCTCCAGATGAAAGAAGGCGTGGCAGGTTTTTCCAACAGGCCGACCGCGGCGACTCATTTGAGGCACTTCAGGTTATCAGACGTTTCGTGAATTTGATCCAGGACCCAAGTGATTATCTAGCGAGTTCTGTTGCTTTGCAGGGCGTCCTTACGTCTGGCGGCACTGGTCCTTGTTCCTTGTTCTGGTAGCCCTGGTCGGGCGGAATTACGACCCTCCTGATGCCGCCCACTCGCATGCTCCGAACCGCGGTGTCAATGCCAGCAATGACCTGCATGGTAACATGAGCTACTAATGATTTTCTACAGTCGAGTTGATCAGTCTCTACCGCCTGTGGTTGCCAGAACCGTCGAGACTGGCAGCCCTTCAAACGGTTGTCTGCCCGCATTGCATTTCATCCCTGGTTAAGAAGAGCTCGCGCCCTTAGTGATAAATAAGGACAAATGGTGGGCAATTGGGTCTTCGGCTACTAGCCATGAGAGAACCGTTGCAAGCGAGGAAGTCAGTAACTGTTGAAAACCAACCAAAAGATTCAGAAGACTTGATTCACTTTCAAGGTCGTGAAAGGTGGCCATGCTAGATTCAAACTGAGTGTTGGGATGCACCTCGTCTTTCACAGCCGACCAACCATGCACGATATCCTTCCTCAATCATCAAACCGCAGCCATGTGAGTTCCATTTTTCTGGCTAGAATAACCCGACATCTTATTGCTTTGCGATGCAGGCCTTTCAAGACATTCTGTCATAAGAGCAGTATCTGTGATGGTCTAAAAGCTATGATATACTGAAAGTCCGAGCAGACATTATCTGTGCGGCAGCCACTCAAGATCGTCTTTGACGTTGTCTGGAAAACTACTTCTGGCCAGCGGGGAAAGGACGCCCGTGGTACTCCTTGACTCTCATTTTCAAGAAAGCACCTCACATCTAAGCAGCAGTGGATCGATGTCTCTCATGTGATCACCAACTTTTGAGCATACTCCAGAAAAGAGTTTCAGCAAATCGTCAGATGATGTAGCAAGGATGCCATGATTGTCTCGCTCTTACTGGCATTCCAGCCCAAAGCGGAAATTGTCATCCAGAAAGCGCACCTGCCCCGATCCAATGGTGAAAACGTATGGTTCTGGAACTCCAAACAGGTCCTTGTGCTCATATGACGAGTCAAATCGCCAGCCTTGCTTGGCGCCAAGACGGCCATAATAATGGATGGCAATCTGCAGACGAAAGGTCTCAGGTGAGGGCCAGGTGAGGGCCTTGAGGAATAGAAATCATCTGAGATTCAATTGAACATGCTAGCCGCAAGGAATAAATCCGACAGGCTAGAAGTACTCTGGGGCATATCATTTGCTCAACCACCAGGAGGAACTTTACAGGGTCGAAGCTTGAAAATCACACGACAGAAGTGACTTCAAAACGCTGTCAACTCTGTCCCTGAGGTGCAGCTTTTTGCTGTCAAAGAGGCTGTGCTTTTGCTAGTACTGCCACCAAGCAACAGGGCTGGCTGTGCTCACTTTGTCCCCCTCCTTGGGATTTGGCCCAGTGCCTATCCGCACGTCCAGAGCTTTGATCCCGCCCTCCAGCTCAAACACATTGGCTTTCTTACTGCCCTTGTCGGTAGTGGCGCCACCCTGCCTCGTTTTCTGGTCACCCTCTGAAGTCGCTGCAGCACCTTCCAGTGTAGACCCAATTGCAAGAATGCTGCTGACAGCAGCGCCCAGCGAAACAGAAATTGTTCGGCGATGAAGATGGACACCTTCTTCCCCTTTAGCATACACATTTTGGGCCACATCATCGGGCAACCTGGCTGTACCCATAGCTGCTTCTCTCTTTTGAGGATTAGATTCTCCTATTCGGGGCTTTGTTTTTGAGGAGGTATTATATTCACCACCTGAGCAGCATTTGTATGCTTGCCGGAGTGCGCGTGGTGCGCTCTTGCCAAGCTTTCTTGACTGCACCAGCAGGGACTGTACAAGGGCCAGAGGACCCTCAAAGGGAAGCAAGGACGGGTGACTCCGGAGGGCGCTGGACGCTACCGTATTGCATGGATGCAGGCCCCGCACCTCACATTTTGTAAGGTTCTGCCTGTCCAATGTCATACTACAGCCTGCCACAGGAGCTGAAACCACAAGGCACGCCGCTGAAGCCATCCTACCATGTGAGGATTCAGGAATTGTCTTCCCCCCTAGGTCTGCCGTTGAGGTTTTCGCCCGCGCAATCCCCTGCCTGCATTGCTGCTTACATTTTGCGATGGTGCAGACCTTTTCAATTTTGCCGAGGTGCCCATATGAACCGTCTCCTGCCGTCCGCCGTCCTGAGGTTGAAGAGTTTGCTGTTCATAACCGGCTCGGTGAAACGTCAGCCGGTTCTTTGATGTCAGTGACTGCATCCTCCGCTGCGTTTCTGCCCAATCAAAGCAGTCCGATGAAGAGTTTGGACGGCTGCAAATAAATAGCTGAGCGTCGACGGGCATGGACAGAGTACATACGGGTGGTAGTTGACACACTTGTGGATCTTTACGGTACAACGGTACCTATCTAGCTACTAGGGGCCCTAGGTCCTGCTTGACCATAGGGATCCGTACAACTCAAAGCCCTGAAGCCTTAAAAGGCTGCCTTCAAGATCATTGAATTGCCCGATGCGCAGTACTTCACGAGGGCAAACTTGTAAACTTAACACTGCGAACGTGGAAAGCATCTCAAACGTATTACGGAAGGAGCTCTTGGGCTCAATAAACAAAAGGTCTGGTGCTACGGGTGGCCTTCAAATCGAGCTTTGACGAGGCTGCAAAAAGGACACTGCTCATCTGTACCGTTGCACAATCAGTAAGCTCGGGTTGAAGGTTTGCAGATATAAGCTTTGCAAAACCCCAAGAAAGGCCGCCCTTGAGATCGCAACTTTTGCGCCCATTTGCACTGGATCCAGCCACAGTGTTTTGAAACGAGCTAGCTTGAAGAGCAAAGGACCCTTGAGGCTTGCAACTCCACCAGCAAGCCTGCCTACTTCAGTCAGCAGGATGGCAACGCAGCGCAGGTAAGGCACCACAAGTATTGTTGAAGAAAGTTACGCCCTTCTGAGAACCATCAAAGAGCTTGCTGGTCCCGGAATAAAGGTGGAGATTACATCTCTTCCAGGCACGTCCGGCTCAAACAGAGCTCAAGGTGAACCAACGAGAGCTGTGTGCCCTAGTAGCTGGTCCAGGTGGTCAGACCTTTTTACGGCGTTCCTGCAGGCACTCGCTGTCGGCGAGCGAGGGCGTGAAGGCGCGGCGGCACGAGGCGAGCTCGGTGCTGGCGGAGGAGAATGCGGAGCTGGAGAGGAAGCTGCGGCAGCTGCGGGAGGCGATGCAGAAAGAGATGCACAAGCGGGACGAAGTGCGCCGTGCGCTTACTACAGGCGGCATCTGGGGCAGCGCCAGGGTGAGCCGCCGCACTGCGCGCACAATGCTGTGATGCACAAGAGGATTGCACCTCAGAGTGGGGGCTGATGTAGGGCAAAGTGCATCAGTTTTTCCTCAAAGTGGCTGAATGCTAGGCGACTCCGTGCAACAGCTGGATGATGAGGTGTCTTGGCAGTCGCCTGTCAAAGGTGGTCACTCATTGCTTTGCCATTTGACTCCATGGACCGCTTGCTCGACAGTCTTGCCCGTCTTAACGGTGGTGCACTTTCTACCCGTGTCTCTGAACGTTGGACCTACTGTCTGCAGCCCGGCCCATTGCAGCAGATCACGAGAGACGTGAGCGGGCCTTTGCCTGCATCTGCAGGCCCCAAGAAAGCTGGGTCCTGGTCAGCATATACAGCATCCGGATTCAAGACGAGTAGCATGCCAGGTGAGAACCAAATCTTACGGTTCAAGACTGTGTCAATGACAATGAGGATGCAATTTTGACAAGCGTTTTCGAAGACAGGGTTGCTTGGATGGGTCTAATACAGCGGGAGATTGCCTGCAGACTATCGGATTGGCGTTGGACCTCGGCGGCCACCCGCTAAGCTGCCCCCACTTTCTCCGAAGAGAGCGTCTGAGAGCGGAGCCGGGGAGACAGAGCGGCCCGGCGCACCAAGGAGAACTTTCGACCCAGCGGTAAGAGGCAACATCACCAAGCTGGACGCCAATGCACTGGGCAGCAACTAAGCGCGCCCTTGTCGTTCAGGATAGTCTTGACACATCCTTATCTACCAGGTCCACAGCACGCGACTTTCTCGATGTCTGGTGCGGTCATGATGAGACACTCGTTCGTTACATGTTCGAGCCATATTTGTCTCATTGGATGCAGGCCCAGTACTCGGAGGCCCGCGACCGCCCCGGCAGCACGAGCGCGCGGAATGGCGAGCCTGGGGGCTCCCTCCTAGACGGCGACTTCGACGAGGAGCGCAACCAGGCTTCCTTCCTGGAGGCTGTTCGCGCGTGGCGGAATGGCGGAGAAGAGAGCGCGGGCTGCCGCGGCAAGCGAGAAGAGGAGGGAGAAGCAGCAAACATGAGTGCGAGGCGGCCGCAGTCGGCGCGCCCGGCGTCGCCGGCAGTGTGCATGGAGGTGCAGACGGAACAGCCCGCGGCGCGGCCGGCCACAGCGCGGCCGAGGACAGCACGGCCACGGACGTACTTCGAAAAGGTGCGCCGTCGAACTCGCGCTCGACATTTAGCAAACTCACTTCAAGAACTTGCTTCTGGCCTTCGACTGCGCGTCTTGTGCTTTAAATGCCTGAGGCAGCATGGAAGGCCAGAATCCTGCATTCGGCTTAGAAGGAGAGCTCTGTCATGTTGGTCAGGCCGTGCCTCATCTTTTGCTGCAGCTAGCGGAACGGCAAGCGGGCCATCTTGCGAGCCAAGCCGTACGGAGGTCTCAGCAACCAGAGAGGGTGGAAGCCGTCACTCCCACCAAAGACCTCTGAGATGAGGTCTGCGTACTTTGACGAGTCAAATGTACGTGCCTCAAGTCGTCGAATCAATATGTGTAGCGATATGTCGATCAGAAAGTTCCCTGAAGACGCATTTCGGTAAATTAGTTGCAAGGGCTGCGTAAGCTAGAAAGGTCAACAACTCGCTGATACCGGCCTTCAATATTCGCCCAGACAGTCCGCAAAGCAATGATTGTCTCGTACTAACAGGGCCGCGCTGCTCGTCAGGAAGATGGGACGAACATAGAAATAGTCACACGTCGCAGGTCTGACCGTACATTCGCCCCATCTTCCTGATCGGACGAGCAGCTCGCGGCCCTCCTTTTGTCTAGCAATCACATTCGTACGCGCGAGCCACCCCGAATGAAAGCCATGTGCCAGGCAATGGTGCGATCGATCTGATGTCATGATCTTGAACCAAGCAAAGGTGGAAAATGCAGCGGAATGCAATGATGCAGGGCCCCGGTTGCATACCAAACCATGCATTCATTTGCTGGCATCGTCGCCCGGACTCACCCATGGACCCTTCATGTACAATGCCCTTGCACAAGCATGTGATTCATGGCACCATTGCGCGCACGATGCATGAAATGAGGCTTCAGGCGCCGATCCAGGTCAATCCAACATTGGCAATCTCATGAGTGATTTGCTTACAGGCCGCGGGCCCGGCTGGCCCGGGCCTCAGCTGCTAAACTTGCTGTCCAGTCGCTTGTTGGCAGCATACGGTGGGTACGGAATGTGCGCACATGATGCAATAATACTGATGCATTTTTGTGCGCGAATGACGATCAAATCCTTATCGTGACAAGTTGTGGCAGCTCGCGCCGGGCTCGCGGTCAGCTGACTCCGCGAGCGCTTACAGTGCCAGCCATGAGCCTGGCCAGAGCTCTCGCCGAGTCGCCATCATTGCTCGCGGTGTAACAGTGTTGATGCATATTCGACAGGCTGGACTTTGATTGCATGCTGACTCAAGCTTACGATCATATATATGCAATTATTTGTTACGTACGTCTCTGCTCCTGGATTGAACGGATCGAGCCGCGACGGTCACTCACATGCAATTAGTCAAAAACGTCAAGTTTTCAAGTCCGCCATGCATGGCATCAGCACTGCGCACCAAGCCACTAACACGAAGATCCGCACAGTAACAGGAAGCCTGCCGCTGCGCTCAGCGTGGGCAGCCGCCTCAAGTTGGTCGGACATGCCATGCACACGGGGCGGCCCTCGTTGCGATGCAAGCCACAATGAGTGATCAAAATTCGTCACAAGGGAGTCTGTTGAAAGAATTGACCATTTCACTGAGTCACGATCTTTCGATCAAATTGGCAAAGCGACCTGCTTAGGGCCGCAATCAACCAAGCAAAGAGATCAAGCCTTCACGATAAAGCATATGCTTGTCTATCTCAGTTCGACTTGACCAACTCAACGTCACTTTGACCACCAATAAAAGATACCAGCAAGGTGGGAAGGACGATCGAGTATCAGGTTATCAAAGGCCCGCCAGCGGTTAAGCAAAGCTGTTTCACAAACAAGTACCTGGCGTGCTTATCGCTGTCGACTAGGTATTGATTCATCAAGATCAAGCTATAGCAGCATTGACTGAACACAGAACAAGACCACTGGAACGCACTGCGCATCATAGCCCCGCTACATACATGCCCTGGCACCGCCTCAAACTGTTTGACTCGGATCTAACCAAGTACCACCATAGACAAAGTGACCTGCAAAACTAAAGTCGGCTTTGGTTCACGCAGAACTGGTCGACGTCCCTCGCCTATCTCGCACAGACCACACTCCCGACGGTCGGACCGCCCGCTTGGCTGACTGGCCACTGCTGCCGCGCTGCCCGCCGCTGCCACTGCTCTGCTTGTCTGCATCACCCCCGGCCCCCCCAGCGTCGCTCTCCTTGCCCCCCCCCGCTGCCTCGATTCCAACGCTGCCTACTTCGCGCTTTTGGGACGACCCCTCTTCTCGCTGTAGGTGGCTGCTGTCCTGGCTCACGTCTCTCGCGGCATCGGGTTGGGTACCCTGTGCATTCCCGGCACTGCGGCGCTGACTGCTGGCTCGTCTTCCAGTGGAGTCCCGCGGCCAATCCTCGCTCGTCCTGCTCGGCGCCACCGGCCCGCCCTTCCCCAGAATGCCCGCCTCCGTGTCGGCTGCCAACGATGCACCTGCGCGATTGCTGGCCCGCTCTTGCACGGACGCCTCTGCCGCGTCCTGCCAAGTCCGTCCTTCATTCGCTGTTTGTGCCTGCTCCTTGGTCCCCCTGCCCCCTCCTTCCTTCCTCAGCCGGCTGCTCCGCCCCCCGGGGCTCGGCTGCTCCACGGCCTGCAGGATGCTGGCGGGCGTCACCGGGGATCCCCCCCCCGCATTCCACCCGGAGGGGGGAACTCGGGACGGCGACGGCGTGTTATTCCCACTGGCACCGGGCGTCTGCCGCAAAGGACCGGGTAGCACGCCTCTCTCGCTGAGGTCCCCGCCAGGCGAGGCCCCCTGCGGCGTTCTCGAACCACCCGAGCGGCGCCTCCTCTCCTCGAGCCTCCTCTCCTCGCGCCTCCGCTCCTTCTTCTCCCTGCTCCCCTTCCCCTTCCGGTCTTTTTTCTTGCGCTGTCCCGATCTCTCCAGCCTCTCTGACCGTTCCACGGGCAGCAGCCGTGCATCCTGCACCCCGACCTCCATGCGGCTCGCCGCTTCCTGCGCTTGCCCCGCGCCGCGCTGTGTCCCTGGCAGCAGCGTCGGATTGACGGTGCTGCGCTTGAGCGCTGTGGCCGGCAGCGTCCCCTCCACCAGCCGCACGTCCTGCGCCCCAATCCGAAGCGGCGCCTTCTGCAAGCCGCCCCGAGGAGAGCTCTCCGCTTCCGACGCGCTTGCGTCATCCTCGCCGTCCCACGACTCCTCGTACTCCATGCTGACGTCAGCGTGCGGGTCTTCTCTCGTGGCTTCGCCAGCCGCAACGCCTGTGTGCCCCTCGTACGGCCCTCCCCGCTCGGCCTTCCCCTCTTCCGGCCAGCCGGTTGGCTGCGCCTCGTCTGCCGGTGCCATGCCATACTCGCGCTCCTCGCTAATTTCGGCGTAATCCGCGACACCCAGGCCCCCTGATGCTCCCCTCTCATCCTGAGGGTACGCCTTCGGCTCACTCTGCACTGCCGACGGCCCCGCCACGTCGCCTCCCCACCCCGTTGGCGCCCCGGGCTCTTCCGCTCCCACCGCCACGTCTGTCTCCTGAGCTGAACCCCCGTTCGCTTCGTTGTACACCTCGGCTGATCGCGCCCTCTCGTCCAGCCTGCCGCCGCGCCTCTCCCCCCGGTGCGCGCCTGCCTTGCTGGCCTCTTCTCGCCTTCGTGGCGGCTCGGTCCAACCACGTGCCTCGACCTCCTCAGTCCCTGCCAACGCTTCTTGCTCTGCCCCCTCCGCATCACCCCATCCCGTTGCTCGGACTGCCTCTTCTGCAGGAAAACCCCCTTCTGGCTCTGCTCTTTCATCTGCGGCTGTGGGCTGAGCTGGCGCAGGCGGCCGGTCCTGCCTCTCGGGCTCTGCCCTGTGGGGCGCTCTTGCGGCAGGGGGCACAGCTAGCCGCCTGCAAGAAGACGCAAGAGTGAGGCGACTGGACCAGGAGAACTGTGAATATGGAAACAGGAAAGATTCACGAACGGGCACCGGCAAGTGCCGCCTGCTGCAAAAAGTGGGCCGGGTAAGCTTGGGTGGAGCTGGAACAAGCACAACGCTGACGAACAGGGAGCAGAACGAGATGGACGAGGCACGGAAAAATGAACCTGTTACGGAAGCAGGAGAAGGGCGACGCATTCTAAAACACAAACCAGAATATTGGGGGACTCTTTAGAGTCTATGTTAACGGAAGACTGCATGAGCGGGTGACAATCAGAAGCCGGCAGTCTGACCTGCTGGGTCCCGGAGTGTCCAACAGAGGGCCTGCTCTGTCCGGCCTCAGCTTGGGGCGCACCCAGTCACGGACGTCCTGAGGCTCGGAATGCATGGCAGCAGGCGGCGCGTCAGTGGCGACGGAGGGGCCTGTATGGAGAAACAACCCGAGTCAGACGGGCTTCAAAGTGCCTGTTGCAAATTTCGATGAGTCGAGCATTTCACTGTCACCACGAAAGGAGACGCGTAGAAGGGAACCCGAAAACTATGGTGTATATTCCCCCTGAACACGAGGTTTTAGCAACCGCCAAACAAAGAGAGACATGGGACAGTGGTGTGGGTACGCTAACCACGAAGTGATAGACTAGGGAGTGACACGTGAGATGCTCAGGGAGATCTGCAGCAAGCCTCTGGCATATTAAAGTAAGTCTTAATCTCTACCTGGCTCGGTGCCTGGCAGGCCCTTCCCCGGCGTGGCCCCCTCCTCGGGCACGGCCTCCCACCCGGTGGGCGGCCCCCCCCCGACCTGGTTGGCCTTGATGGCTGCCAGCTGGAACTTTTGCATCTTCATGCGGTACACCGGCCCGCGCCGCCCCTCGCTGCTGCCCGCGCGGCTGCTCCCCGTGCTGCCCCCGCGCCCGCTGCCGCTGTCGGTGGCGCCCTCGAAGCCGTGCGGGCTGTCGTGCAGCAGCGCCTCGTGCTCCGACAGCGTGCTGATGGCCGCCTCCTCCGCCCAGCGGCCCACGTCCACGCCCACGCTGCGCACGCTCCCCGAGTCGTCGCTCACCCAGCTACCGCTGCCCGCGCCCTTGCCGCGCGGCGCAGCCGGAGCCGCCGCCTCGTCTGACCACGGCCGCATGCCGGATTCCGGCCGCGCGCCCTGCCCCGTCCTCTGCGCAAACGGGTGGTCCTCCACCTCCTCCAGGCCTCCGTTCACATGATTCGCTGTCCCCCATTTTGACGGTTTCTCCTCCGCCTCCGGCTTCTTCGCGTCGCCCCACCCCGAAGGCCCGCCAGCAACGCGTCCCTGCTGACTTACAGAAGCGGCTTCCTCCCGAGCAACCTCTTCGTGGCCGTTTCTCGTCGGTCCTTCTCCCTGCGGGGCCCCGTGCTGCGCAGCATGCCCCTCTTCAAAACGCTGCTCCTCTTCGCTCGTCTCTGAGGCCCACTTCCGCGCGCGGGTCTGCCCACCCCCGCTCCGCCCGTTGATCTCTCCTCTCGCCTCGTCCTTTGCCTTGCTCTCGTTTCCTGCCTTCGGGCCTGGGCAAGCTGCATTTCTTGAGGCCCCGTGCGATGCGGCAGGGTCCTCCACCAGCCCCACGCCTGCAACAAAGACTTGGGCCTCAGCTCGAAGGGGGGACCACGCTCGTGCGGCCCCCGCCACAAACTCCGGTGCCTCAGCACGAAGGGGCGTGGACCGCTTTAGTAGCTGCGCAGCCGCAGAAGCCGGAAATGTACCCGTAGCAAAGCCCGGGGATACCGAGTCTGGCGCACTGCCCCTGGGGGTCAGTTCTACCGGTTCCTTTGCATCCGCCGCTGGTTGCTGCTCCTCGGCTCCGCACTCGCTCGTTGGCCCTCCTGTGGCGCTCTTGTCCTTGTCTCCTGCAGGGGTGCCACCTGCGGGGGTCGCGGCCTCACCTTGCTCGACTGCCTGCACTCCATCGCTGTCGCTGCTGCCAGCGACCGCCCCCTCCTCTCCGTCCTGGCCACGTAGTGTGGCAGCCTCCGTCCGCTCGGTTCTCTCACCTCTCCCTGGAGCATCCGGTGCTGCATCCCGCGCTTCCGCCACTTCTGCCGGGCCCAGCGGCTCCACTTCGCTCCCCCGTACCGACTTCACGGAAGCGCCTCTACCCTCAGCTTCTTGTTTCGCCCCAGCGTGCACCCTCGCTGACATAGGATCGTGCGCCCCTTCGGCACTTCCACTGACCATCTTTTGCTCTCCCTCCTGTTCCTGATTCCCCTCTGGCAGGGACGCCTCCTCCTGCGTGCGCTCCAAGCGTCGGGCCTCCTTGTTCGCCCCTTCTTGCGTATCCTCTTGGAAGGCTCCCAGGGGCGCCACCTGTCCTGGCCCGTTCCCCCGTCCCGCGACCTCCCCCTGTCCCCTGTTTGCCAGCTTCGAGTTGCTGGTGCTGCCTGTGCTCGACGCCGATGACACCGCCCGCAGCAGCGCCTTCCGCTCAGGCCGCTCCGACACGCTGCCTTTGGAGGCACCGGAAGCCTTGGGCAGGCTGGCGGACCGCACGTCTTGCGCAGGTGTCCGGGGAGCTTCCCGTTCCAGGCTTACCACAGGAGACGCCTTGGGTGCCTGCGGCTGAGACCGGGTGGTGCTAGGCCGGCCGATGAGAGGCCTGCTCTGGGGAGGTACCCGCCCCGAGCCGCTCCCCTCGCTGGCAGTCACGAGAACGACCGCATCCTCCGGCCTGTACGCGGGGGCCTTGGCTGGCGGCGCAGCACCTGGCTGCCTGCTAGGAGCCCCAGCGGCCGCGCTCCTGCTGATGAGTGGCTCCGCCGCAGCAGGAGCCGACGAGGGAGCAGCAAGAACGGGCCGAACGCCCGCTTTGCCGGACGGAGCGCGCAGAAGAGTGGACACGTCAGGGGGCGGCACCGCGTTGGCGTTGATCCTCTCCACTCTGCGGCGCGGGGCAGGCCCCGAGCTTGCGGTGCTGGGCTCGCCCCTGCTGATGGAGGCCCCCGGCTGAGACGAGCTGAGAGACCCTGAGGCGGCCGAGCGCGGCTGCCCTCTCCACCCCGAGGAGGCATGCTCAGAGCTGGCCGCAGGCCCAGGGAGGGGCGCGGGGGCGGCAGGACCGGGCGGGCCGCTTCTCTGGGCGGATCCCCTCCCTTCCAGGATCGTCTGGCCCTCGGGCCCCCGCTGCTGCCCCCAGTTGGTGCGCCCTGCGACGGCAGAGTTGGGCCAGGCAGCGTCCCAGGTGCTCTTGACCGATTCCTGGTCCAGCGGGGGAGCGGGGGTGGCGCCTGGAGGGGACCCCAGCGTCCAGAACCCGCTCTCGGCTGCCGCCTCCTTGATCTGCCCCCTGCCCCGCTCGACTTGCAGTCCCCCACTGTTTGCAGCTGGCGTGTCCCCCCAGCCAGTTGCGCCAGGGGGCTCTTCATCACGCGCGCCCAGGCTGCTCCCCTGATAATCTTGCTCCGCTCCTTGCGCTGCCGCAATCTGACCCCCGGTCGCCCGTCCTTTCATCTCTCCCTCCGCCCCGCTCCTGTTTGCTCGACCGCCCTTCTCCGGAGATGCCCCCAGACCCCCTCTGCCCCTGCTGATCTGTGCCCCCTCCTTCTGGCGTGAGCTCACAACAGTGGCCAGCACGCTGGCGGCCAGCCGATTCGGGGTCGCCGCGAGGGGCCTTCGGGTTACGATCCGTGGCTCTGCCCCTCCTCGAACATCATGCTGGAACGCCGGCACCTCTCCCCACCCACCAGACCCTCCCGCCACTTGAGTCGGACCGCTTGCCTCACGCGCTGGCTGGCTGACAGCTGGCAGGGAACCCTGTCCGAGTGCAGGTCCAGTCCGGTGCCCAGTTGTCGACCCAGGATGACCACCTGCTGCAGCTTGGCCCCACCCTGTGGGCGCAACACCCGCGGTCCCGTCCACGACCCCATTGGAGGTTGCACCCATTGCCGCTCCTGCTCCCGTTCTTGGCTGTAACCGCGCAAGTTGAGTCGGACGTGCTGCGCTCCCCGCCGGCCCTTGCCCCGGGCTCCCAGTCTGCGACCCCCATCCCGATGCATGCTTCTGATCTGGACCCATCAATGGGGGTTCAATGTCCTCCCACTCGCCAGTCGTTGCCTGTGCTGCCGCCCTTGGCTCCCGGGACTGCGCGGTTGATGGGGCTCTTGCTGTGTTGGCCGGCAAGCGGGCAGGGGCCGCAAAGAAGGGCGGCCCGCCTGCAGGGGGTCCTGAGCGGGGCTGCACTCCCCAGGTGCGGCTGACCCGCTGTACCTGCTCCTCGCTGACGTCAGCAACTTCAGCGGCCTGCACAAGAAACACCAAATGTGAGAAGTTGCCTAAAACCACAAGAACAGAAGCACGAATTGGCCCAAAAAAGGTCGAAAACAGCTGCCCGGCAATAACTGGAAGTATCACAGGCTTCTAACATGTTGTCAAAGAAAGTCGCCCATTCCAGAAAGTGCTTGCATGACCGCCAACTGTCATTTGAGATGGGGAAGGCGAGAGTCCGTCAATGGTGGAACAAGGACACCATACCTCTGCTTGCATCATCTCGAATAGCTGCAGCTGGCCCTCGACCACACGGGCTGCCTCCGCCAACACCGCCTTGCAGCCCACCAGGCTCACCTGCAGGCCACCACCCCGCTCAGGTCATCTTCTAGCCAGCAGGGATTGTAAAATTCGGCAAACTCAGCAGATTTTCTGTTCCCGCCGTCAAGGGGGACAGGAGTTGCACCAGCAAAACGAAGGCCATCAGCGAGGCCAGAGACACTGGGAATCCGAAGCTTCACTGCAGAGGGCTCAGCCCCAAGCGTAGCTGAATTGATTGCATATATGACGGTGCCAGGTCGCCTCTTACCCAGGGGCCTTGTTCGTCCTCCTGCACCTCTGCCTCCGCCAGCTTGTTCTTGGTGCGCACGCGCTCCAGCAGGGCCTCGATCTTGTTGCCACTGCTCTGCAAGAGGTCGCGCGCCGTTGGCAGGCACCACACGTCGTACTCCAGGCGGGAGCGCGCCGCGGCCACCGCCTCCCTGGAGCGCCCCACGATGCGCACCATGCTCTCGTCAGAGTCCACCAGCACGCGCTCCACCCCGCACTCCGCCTGCACCTGGGGGGGCCAGACAACAACAGGGGCCTCAGAATCAGCTCCCCAACAATATTGCCCCAAGGCAGGAGACTGATGATAGGCACTTCACTTAGCATTGTGAAAGTTTGGAGCGTGCAAACAATGCCACTTGTTTGGAAAGAATGAACCTATGTCAAACTGTGATTACACTCAATC
This sequence comes from Klebsormidium nitens, assembly GCA_000708835.1. NCBI lineage: Eukaryota > Viridiplantae > Streptophyta > Klebsormidiophyceae > Klebsormidiales > Klebsormidiaceae > Klebsormidium > Klebsormidium nitens. The sequence goes on along the minus strand of DF237213.1, from coordinate 58,132 downwards.
GTTTGGAGTATGCAAGCAGAGAACCTCAGTACCCATCCTCCAGGTTCAAATGCAACCACCCCCCAACAACATCTCACCTGCGCCAGGTTGCTGCCATTTACGCCAAACACATGGGGCAGCGCTTGCAGGGGGACCTGGAATTCACAGCGCAGCCCGTCCCTGAACTCCTGCTCAATCAGCTCCAGCTCGCGCTTTACACGCCGCTTCTCCTCCACGCCCGCCTTGTGATCCAAATGGCTCTACACAGCAGACAGGAAACGACCGGAACTGAGCCTTTCATCCGACCACCTTCACCACCGGTGTCTGTACAGTTCTTATTGGCATGCTCCACATCTAGCCTGCGGGCGAAGGGCTAACCCCCCACATATTAAAAATGGCGTGCTCCACATCCAAATGCGACCATTACTAGGAGCAAGCATAATGCAGTAAAGAGCAGTGCAAGCGGTTTGCCAAACTTGATTGAGACGCTCCGACTTTGAGGAGAAAGCTGCTCTTGGAAAGATTGCGTAACTTCTCTGACTCTATCTACTTGAGCTTGGTCTCACCTGCAGCAGCCCCTGCGCTTCTTGCACCGCCTCTTCCTCCTCTGCTTCAAACCGCACAGCGTTCTGCTCCACGCCCCGCAGGCGTGCGCGTGCCACTCCCAGGATCTTGGCCAGCACATCCGCAGCATCGGGGGAGGTCACCCACTCCGCCAAGATGGGGGGCACCGCAACCATCCCGTGCATGGGGCCTGGTCTTCCTTGCTCTCCAGGAGCAAAGCCGCGGGCTGCAGATGGCAGCTGAGGGGGACCCTGCTGCAACGTGGGGTGCTCTGCTGAAGACGACGCTGCTGTACCATGCCGACTCGCACTTGGTGGTGCAACATGGCGCTCTGAAAGACCACTGTTCGATCTTGGCCTGGCACCAGAATGCAACGAGGGCCACTCCGACGAATGTGTGGGGGCAGGAATAGTGGGAGCGAGTGGTGCATCTAGCAGCGATCTCTTCTGACTGAACGCCTTTGAAGGTTCTTGTCGGTCATTCTGAGTAGTCATGCTTTGATGGTCAGCCCCAATAGACAACTTCAAGTTGCTGGCCTCACGCATTGAGCGTGCCCTCCTGCTGCTACCAGCAGGCGCCAGCGACCTCTGCTCAGCTCCTGAGCCTTTCTTAGAGCTTGCTACCTCTGTTGGTTGTGTGTCGGCTGGGCTTGAGTAGGAGCCTTTTTTGGCTAGTGCGATGGCTAGTGGCGATGGACTCATGATAAACTCCTCCCCATTCCCGGCTGGCCTCCGACTCACAGCTGACTGTAACAGTTCAGGTTGGTTGTCCGGAGCGGGTGGTTGTGCAGGGGGAAACATTCTCCTCATACTCTGTGCGATGCTCTGCGCAGGCCCCTCTGAGCCGACAGCCTCCCCAGCTTCGATATCCGTCCACGCCACCGCTGTTTGCTCGAAAGAAAGACTGCCAGAGCTGGAAGCAGCAGGTTGTGAAGCCTTTGCCGAGCTGGCTGCAGACATTGGAGCATGCTTGCTCAATTCCCTATCGCCTATCTGACTGGGCCGCCCCGAGGTGGCTGACAGCGAGCTGACACCAGGAGCATGTCCATAATGGGTGGCCTTGGAACCAGCGCGAAAGCCACCACTCTGGGAAGAGCGCAACCTCGAAGAACTGCCGCCGTGCTCCATCATTGTGGAGTCACATCAGATCCCAGTAGGGAAAATCATATCACTTACTTTGATGTTTGTACGCCAGCTTTGTATGCCAGCTTGGAGAGCTTACCACTAGCTAGCATCTAGTAAGAGCCCAGCAGGTGCTGGCGCCATTTTGCCAAGAAATGCACGCACAGCCAGCAGCAACATGATCGACTTCATTTGCAAAGGCAAGGTTAACTCACGACGGTTTTGCTGAGGTTTGCATCACGCTTCTTGACGTAAGTGCCCGGGAGAGCGACGGTTGAACAGTTTTCGAAGGCCTTGTCAAGCAGAGCGGCTCCCCTAGAACACCCTGAAATCTGTCCACATCAAATACGGCGCCTCGCTTCCCGCCCCTCTCCCCCGACCACTGCTGCACCAGTAATGGAACGTAAGTTTGAAGGTTTGCAAGTAACCTCTGACGAGAATGCCTGCGCCGGTCAGCTCATGCGCAGGAAGTTTGCTTCAACTTTCGGTGCTTCAACTTTTAAAACTCTCATTGACCGTAGAGGACGAGAAGCCGGTGGAAATCTTCCAGCACTGCAAGTCCCACTAGCATTAGGGTCTCGCACCGCCCGGTAAGCAACCGGGCCTTCCCCTGTAACATTAGGGTCTCGTGGGCAACCTGGTGACAACCGGGCACTTCCCTGTGACATTAGGGTGTATGCGGCCAGTTACCCTAGGTTTTTAGTGTTGCCCGGGGCTTCCCTTTGACAGCCGCCCGGGGACTACCAATTTCGTCCGACCACCCGATATCGATCGCCGATATATCGTCCTCTACGGTCAATGAGAGTTTTAAAAGTTGAAGCACAGATAAACTTCCTGGTTATATGTCAGAGGGGGGACAAGGAGAATGATTCTTTTGGTGACCCTGAGCCCGGGGGCTGTTGGAAGGTGCCTTTAGTGACTAGGGGTCACATTTACCGGGATCTTTGGATCTTGTGTGTCAAACTGTACGACTTCAAAATGCCTGGTTTATGTAACACTGCAAGATGCATAGCCCCAGTAGATCCTCTCCGAGTTCAGAATGAAGTTGCAGTAGCCAAACCCGAAGTCTGACCCAGAACCATGAGGGCCGACGATGATAGACACACCGTTCGATGCTTGGCACCTATGCATCTGATGGTTACAATCTTGCCATCTGCACGTGAAGCTCTGGTCAAGCTTCTTACGTCAGGAAAGGCACCTTCCAACAGCCCCCGGGCTCAGGGTCCCGAAAAGAACCATTCTCCTTGTCCGCCCTCTGTCAGCATGGCATCTTATTATGATACGAACACACTGCCGCTCAAGCCAAGGCTGCTGAGGCTACAGCTTGTCGATCTCCCAGGGCCATCATAGTGGCATAGATCAGAACTCATGAACATGTGAATGCAGGAGGACCTAGGTAGCTGAGCTTCTTCTGCTCTGGAATTGGGTCCGGTCCTAGCTGGCAAAGAGAATTGTGCCTCTTTTGCAGAGTGTGTCGCGGTGACGATTCCAGGATTGTCACAACGAGGGAGGAACGCATCCGAAATTAATCTTAGCTGGAATCGTCAATCCAACTCAAACAAAACAAAATGGCTCGACGAAAAGGAAAGGGACGACAGGGTGGTGGGCAGGCTTCAGTTACAGAAGATGACGGCCCACGGTTTGTCCTTGGCAGCAATGAAAAGGCTGCTGCGCCGTCGACGCTTGATGAAAGGTTCAAGCAGCTGGCTCAGCAGCGGGAGAAGGCCAAAGCTGCGGGCCTCGCCATCCGGCGAGCGGAGGCAGCAGACCGGGCCACGCAGGGCCGGTATGACAAGCTGACAGCAAAACGGAAAGGGGCAGCAGGGGCGCCTGAAGAGCTAGGACACGCACCTGCTCCGATTGATGGTGGAGCGGTCAGGGGGGGCGGCAGCCGGGGGCGTGGAAGGGGCAGCCTGGGGCAGAAGGTGATCCCGGTGCGTCGCAAGGACGGCGCCGCTGCTGTTGCTGCAGGCTTTGGGCTGGCACTGCCCAAGCGGCCCGGCCTGGCAGCCAGGAGGGGGGGAAAGACAGGCATAGTGGTGGGCAGGGGAGGAGGGCGGGCAGCCAGGGGAGCAGCGGCTGTAGGCCGGGGGGGTGGAGGCAGGGGCAGGGGCGCAGTGCGCGGGAGGGGCAGGGGCCGGGGAAGAGGGGCGCCAGCGCCGTCAGCCGAGCAGCTGAACAGTGATCTAGATGCATATTTCTCAGAGGCAAAGAAAGAGTAGCTCAACTGAATGTCAATTTCCCATGCGAAATGAAAACGAATTCATTAGCTGGTGGTGGAAGTTCTTAGGACTCAGCACACTGGATAGAAAGCAGCTTAGCTTCCACTCGGTTCTTCAGCCTGACAAGTAATCCAGCGTCTTGTGTGTGCATTGGGTTAAAGTAGTCCTGATAGCGCTCTCCACCGGTGTCAGCTGGAGAGCAAGTTATATCGTTTCTTGGGGACCTTGTATATGTCTACCTTGTATATGTCTAGCAAGCCTGTCCTTCAACATTGCAATGAGGCTCGCCACACGGACTTGGCGGCGGACTAACGATGCTGCATCACACATGGAAATGGAGCCTTCGTCACTTACTCCTCTATCTTATAGAATGTCTGCCAGTGACCATGCTTGAAGTTAGCGCTCTTATAAACTGTCAAACAGCTGGCCTCGGGGACATGGAGGGGTTGCAATAGAATTTCTCGAAGCCCTCCGATTTGTGACATCGGGCCCCTTGAGGGACCATGGCCCGCCGGCATGGCACTCTATGCGCGCACTTGCATGAGACAATTCCTGTATAGTATACTGTACCGCCGGGTGCAGCGCCATGCTCATATTGATCTCTTCAAATATGTGAAGCTCGTCAAGCTGATATAACCTGCCAACGTCTGCAAATTTTGGAGTGTACACTGGCAATCAGTGGTTTGGCAGTTAGAGTTGCTCAAGGACTCCTCCATCACAAGTCCATCAGCGCCCCGCCGGTCTGCACGCACCTTATGACCGTCCTCGTTCACGAGACACTTTGACGAACAGTACCTATCTTACACCTGTTACTACCAAGAATTCTTCATCAAAAGGTCAATGTTGCGCGCCATGCTGTCAATGGGTCAAAGCAAACCGGTGATTGGCCTTAGACCTGCTGTTTATGTGTTTTTCTGTACTGCATTGCCGGCGAGTGATTTGAGACACCATGTGCTCGATCGTCTCGGCTTCTTCCCACGTCATCCTCCTCCACCTCAACCTGCAGCGCATGCGGCAGCCCTGACCCCGCCTCCCCCAAACTTCGTCTGAGAACCAAATCCCGCGTGTCGGAGGCTTCCCCTCTCGACGTCCGTCTGTCTCTATTCTGCTGTTCTAGTGGAACTATGTGCCGTACGATCTTGAACGCGAAGGGCGTGAGCACGAGGCTCAGCGCCGTGGTCCCCATGAGCAGGAGGTACAGGCTCCTCGACACGAGCCCCAGCGCCTGCGCCCTGCTCAACAGCACGAACGAAAACTCGCCGATCTGCGCGAGCGCGATGCCCACGCTGAGCGCGGTGCCCCAGTCGTAGCTGAAGGCGCGCACGATGACAGTGGCCAGGATGGTCTTGCCGAAGAAGACGACGGCGGTGGCGGTGAGCAGCACGTCGATGTGCTCCCACAAAAACAGCGGGTGCATCACCATGCCCACGCTCGCCAAAAACAGCGCCGCAAAGATGTTGCGCACCGGCTCCACCTGGTGCAGCGTGCGCTCGCTGAACGACGACCCTGCACGGCGCACAATGGAACGTCGAAGCAGGTCGGAGACGGTCGCCATCGTCCCGAGTATCCACGGAAATGCATGCGAGCTGTTGAAACGAACCGCCTTGCTACAGAACTTTCAACGAGCTGATAAACGCTGGCTTGCGGCCTGGTCGACGCAAAATTCCCCTTAACATGATTACTCTTTTGCCGCATGTTCGCCACTGTCCGACTTGCTTCAAAATTACTGCAAAGTGGTCCATTGAAAATGTCATCGGCTGTCCCGTTCATCAATCAGGAGACAACAGGTAACCCGTTCGAGTAGCTGCCTTTTCCGTGTCGAGCTTATCAGAAGCTGGACCCGACAGCTATGTCATAAGCGTACTGTACTCGGTCCTGAAGTTAGACAGGCAGTGCTCGCATCTCCGGCGTCCTTGCATCTGTCCTCACCCGTTAGCACAACCGATGCTTGTTTGTCCCGTCTCCAGAGGCTCATCGGGGTGGGCACATCAACAACCTGATTCTCCTCGTATTGACCAACCTGCGGCCTCACCTGAGAGCATGAGCCCCGCCACAAAGGCGCCGACCTCGAGGCTGAGCCCCAGGAACTCGGAGAGGAGCGCGACGCAGAGGCAAATGGCGACCACGCCCAGCTGGTACAGCTCGTTGTCGTGCAGCGCGAGCGCGGACAGCATGCGCAGGAAGCGCGGCACAAAGAGGCGCGCTACCAGCCACGCCATCCCTACAAAGCCCAGCAGCAGGACGCCCTCGCGCGTGAGGGACGCCGCGATGGCCAGCGGGTTGTTGTCCTTGGAGGCCAGCGCCGGCAGGACGGCCAGGAGCAGGCCCAGGGCGCAATCTTGGAGGATGAGCGTGCCGAGCATGATCTGCAGCGCACGCGCCGGGGGGGAGTTGAAGTACAGGCGAAGAACGAGCTGAAGGGTGGGAGCAACGACACGAGCAATAATGTGCCTAGCAGTATCTGTGGTTTCGACGAAAGTGGAAAGGTTTCACCATGACTTCTTGGAAGGTCGGTGGACTTCACTTGCAACACACCCGGTTCTTTGTGGGGTACAGAGAAGCAGGCTGGTCCCATCTAAAACCTTGAGGCCTTGCCAGCCTTAGACAGTAGGATTCTTTGCCCACCTGGCCGTGTTCAGTGTTGACCGTACTCGTGTCCATCAGGCACTTGATGACCACAGTGGTGGAGGACATGGACAGAAACGCCCCTGCGCGGCACAAGACACAAGACGCAGTGAGCTGCCAAGCGATTTCAGGCCCAAGGCGAAGAAACTTTCCAACTTTGACAGCCAAGTAAAGACGCCAATACAAGCGACCTCGTCCTAATGAACGGATGTTCAAGCAGTGCCGCCCGTTGCTCACCTACGAATACCCCCTGAGTGACGGTAGACCCCAGCATGCCCCCCAGCACCATGGCCACCACGATCTGCAGCGTGCCCCCCCCGATGGCCACCGCCTGGACCCCCTGCATCTTCACGATGCTGAACTCCACCCCCAGCGCAAACAGCAGGAACACCACGCCAAACTGCGCGAGCGTCTCTACTTGCACCAGCTCGTGCACCAGGCCCAGGCCGCCTGGCCCCACCAGCATGCCCGCAGCAATGTACCCCAGCAACACCGGCTGGCCCAGCAGACCGCACAGCAGGCCCCCCAGAGCCGCCGCCACTATGACCTGCAGCAAGAGCCAGGGCTGAGACCACACTGCGGGCTTTGCGGTGGGGCAGCAGGGTAGAGCTGGAGAACTCCGTCAGTGCCGGCTTTGGCACTTGGGGGCAGAAAGTCAGAGGTACCACAGGGGCGCAGCACAGAGTCCAGGCATGGAATCAAAACATCTTGCTTCAGAGGCAATTCAGGACTTGACATTAGCTCACCTTGACAATGTCAGAGATGAGAGTCAGGTCCTGCTGCAGCTGCATCTGATTCAAGCCTTTGCCTGGGTTGCTGATGACGTACTCGTTGTCCTGAGAGTCGATAAGGCGCGGAACGTCCTCCTTGCCATCACCCTCTTCCTCTCTACTTTCCGATTCGGCCTTCTTGTCTGCTTCTGCCTTTGCGGCACGCTCCTCAATCTCTTGAGCTGACTCTTGCACGCCTGCTTTCCCGCTGTCCTCTCCACGAGAAAACCCTAAATGGGATCCCGAATTTGCAGCTTCCTGATCTTTCACTGTGCCGAGGGTGACTGCTTCCGATTCGTTCTTCGCTATTCCCTGCTTATGCTGCTTCCCAACCCGGGCCACTGTCTCCAGCTTGCCTTCCTGCTTCTCCATGGTCTGATTGAAGCGGCCCGACCCTTTCTCTGCCTCCTCGATGTTCATCTTCTTGAGAATGCCCTCAATGTAGCTCTCCCGCTTCTCCACATCTGCCAAATCGGCCAAGGTCTTGTTGCTCTCCCGTATGTACTTCTCTATCCGCATCTTGGTTGTCTTGTCCAGCTCCGTTACGGGCATGTCGTGCACAGAGTCCTGCTCACTCACCCAAGCTGGATCCAGCACCCCTTCAGCTACAAGCCAACTCAGCACTCCAACCTTGGCCTTTGCGGTTCTATTTCCTGCCATAGTTGCATTCAAAGTCCCAGTCTGATTGAGTGCAGTTATGTTGGGCAATTCCACCGCTGGCTGCTTTTCGGACCAGATATCAAAACCTGCAGCGGGGCGCCCAAACAAGCAGAGAAGGAGGCACGCTAGGCTGCATCGGGACAGGATTTTTTGCCCCGAGCTAGCCATGTTCGAGCTCGAAAAAACGCTTTGCTGCAGAGGGTCACAAAAGACTCATCATGCAGAATTGGTTTGCCAATGTGCGCAGATCATTGGAACCATGAGAAGTCCGGAATCGTCCTCAAGAAGCTGCTTTGACGAGAGAGCCTGGTCGCCGAAGGTCCTACAAGCCTCCTCCAGTATTGCCCAACGAGATCCTCCTCAATTGCCTTCCTTTGCCTTGCGTACGCGTCCTGGCAACTGCACTGCTTCCAGCTGGTCCTGCCACTGGTCCTGGACCTATGAAATGGAGTTTCCCAAGTCTGGCCTGCTGCTTATACCTGCCGTTTTGTCTCCCGTCACCGAAACCGCCGTTTCTGGCCTGGCTGTTTCGTGGTTTGTGGAGTCCTCTTATCGTAATCAAATAAGTTGCCGTGCGGAGGCCGTTCCTTTGCCGTCCAATTAAATTTGTGGCCTTTTGGGCGGTTTAATTTTAACGATCAAAACAGGCCAAACAAGTCGAGTCCTTTGAAGCAGATTGCTCGAGCGCTAGTCTAAAAATAGCTTGCGGAATGGGCGTCAGGTCCATCTGTGGCTGCTGCAGTAGCAAGCGCTCTGATTCCCATTACAAGCTGCCAATGGGGGCGTCAGTTGACTTCAGTTGAGGTGGGCAGTGCATAAAGAAATGGCATTGCAGCTGTCCTTGAGAAGAGGGACGGGCAGATTTGCAAGTAGTTGTTACAGTGTTCCCAAGAAATGAAAGCGACGGATGCACCGCACCTATGATGGCTGGCGTGGCTGAGCTCTTTCTGCCCCCGTCCAAGCTCCAGTCAGTCAGCATTGGCAAACAGGCTGCAGTCACATTATCAGACAGTTTTAACACTTCGAGCCCAATCAGTTACTTCCCCCGAGCTTATCCAATTCGTTGCAGAAAACCTCCAGCTTGCAGCACCAGTCTGCCAACCAGACCTTCTCGTACCTCTCTCTGCAGTGACAATCTTGTTCCCCGACCAGCTTGGTCACGCCAGCGCGTGAGTGGACAATGCAGAAGGACGTGTTCAGCTACTGCTGTCGCTGGAGATTCAGACACAGCAGCTTGGGAACATGTGCTGGTGCAAGATGAGTCCCACCTGCGGAGTCCAGGCAGGAACGAGAGCAGGGGGAGGCCAATTCGAGTGTTCATCAGCACCGGGGATGTTTCAGGCGATATGCACGCCACGGGCCTGGTCCACGAGGTGCGGAAGCAAGCCCAGGCAGCGGGGCACGAGGTCACGGTGTGCGCGCTGGGAGGTGGAGGCATTGAGGAGGCGGGAGTCACGCTGGTAGGTAAGCGCCATGCAATCCTTGCTGGGATTGCCTCGGAGGCAAGCACTTGAGTACAGAATGCGAGACTTGTGTGCGGAAGGTTTTGGAGATCCTGGCGAAGATGGGGGCCCTGATCTGTCATTGTGTACGCACATGTGCAGTCAGGGTTCTGGGAAGCCTTCCCCAGGACAGTTCTTCATGGCTGGAACGGTCGCTCTTGTTTTGTCCTCATATGTGCCCCTCGGTGTGCAGGCGACAACCGCGGCCTGAGCTCCATTGGGCTGCTGGAGGCGCTGCCCCTGGTCCTCCCCACGCTGCGCCTCCAGGCCCAAGTGCGCGCCTTCCTGCGGGACCAGCCGCCCGACCTCGTCATTCTTATTGACTATCCGGGGGTCAACATCCCGTTTGGCCGCTACCTCAAGCGCCAGTATGGCTGCCCGGTGGTGTACTACGTGCCCCCCAACGAGTGGCTCTGGAATGAGGCGCGCACGCCGGCGCTGTGTGCCATCTCCGACGCCATCTTGTGCACCTACCCTAGAGAGGTGCGGCTCACCTTAAAGTCTTCTCATGAAGACAGCTTCGTCAAGATGTGTGGAGTTTAGAGGTCTCTCATAGGTTGGGGCAGTCAAGTGACCCCCTTTCTACTTAAACAGGAGCACCGGGCCAAACAGATTACTCTCAGTCTCCTCTCCAATACAGTGCGCTGTCCTTTTGAGTACAGGCTGGCTACTTCCAAGGGGCTGGGGGCTCGGTTCAAATGGTGGGCCATCCGCTCCTGGACGCCGTTGCCTCCAAGCCTGACCGCCCAGCTGCCCGCGCTGCGCTGGGCGTGAGTGCGGGCACGCTGGTGGTGGCGCTGCTGCCAGCGTCCCGGCCGCAGGAGGTGCGCCACGTGTGGCCGGTTCTCGCGCGCGCAGCTCAGGCAGTGCAGGAAGAGTGGGCCAGGTAAGGGGCAGGGACGGTGGGGCACAGCCATAGGGCCAGTTGGGCCTAGATTGACAGTCGAAGGCCTTGAACGAACCGTTGCTTTGACCCGTTCTTGCCAGAACTGAGTTTGTCAAGGAGCGTTGCAAAGACAAAAATACTTTGGGCGTGTTTTGCTTGATTGCTTTCACCTTTTCAGCAGGCAATCTTACGAACAGATAAGGGCAAGATAAGCAACTGGCTTTGTATAAAGTAGTACGTCATGCTACACCGAATCTTTTGACATCCTCTGGGGAGATTCTGAGAAAAGCGCACAGGTCGTTTCTGATCGGTTCTTCGCTGTGATCGGAACGCTTCGACGTTCTTACGGGATCCCGGCCCCAAAAACCCTGTCAAACGGACTTACCCGCAAATCCTGCTAATGATGGGTTTCAATATTGCCATGTCTAGCTGATCCGTTTGGCATTTTGGCGACTTTTCGAGCAGCCTTAAGCTTTTGACTTACAGATCCTCGAAAAGGACACTAGTGGGCCCGTTGCAGTTTAATGGGAACGAACTTAGTGGATGCTCAAACGTTTCAACCAAGCGACTTGAAGTGGGAGTGCACTATGTCTTCTCTGAAACCAGACGTTGTCATCTGCAGTTCCGGGGACTGTCCCCTCCGCTTCTTCATACCGGTGGTATCTTCGGACTTAGAGAACGCGATCAGAGAGTCCCTGCAATCATACTCAATTGAAGCAACCATTTGGAAGGTACGTTACTTTCTTAGCAGTTGGCTCTCTCTTTTTAGCTTAGTTTCCAGCCTCTTCAGGATATAAGTAGGTCGACATTTGCCGCTGCTGCATCAAAACAAGCCACTGGTTTGGCCATGCTGTGGGCTGGTGTCTTCTCTTCGAAAGATCGAACGGAAGGTCTCCTCGCCAACGGAGGATCGCCCTATTCTCGTATCACGCCAGCCGGCCCATTTGGTACACACGCCCCTGATGCGCGGCGCCCCTCTGACATGCGTGCCTGCTCCGCATACCGTGTTGCGCAGGGCGACTCTCACACGGTGCTCGCGGCCGCGGACCTGGCCCTTACCAAGTCCGGGACCGTCAACCTGGAGCTCGCGCTCTTCCAGGTACCGCACCTGCCCCCGCCAACTGGGAGCCAGAAGAGTAGCAGCTCCTTTACGGGGCCTCTGGTCGCCGATTGAAGCATCCTGCAAAATCGGATCTTGAGGAGACTTGATGCAAGTAGAGACAGAAGATGAAAGTCTGTATCGCAAGATGTCCGAGTGAACGGTGGGCCAGGCCGTTCTGCTAGTCCGCTTAAGGGACGAGGTGCTGACGACACTCATTGCTCTGCCCCTGCGCAGGTCCCGCAGGTGGTGGTGTATCGCATCGATGCCGTGACTGCGTGGCTGGCGCGCACGCTGTTCCACTTCAGCGTCCCGCACATCTCGCTCGTCAACCTGATCCTAGAAGAGCCGGTGAGCGGAGCGACATTCACTGCACGCCCAAAGCCGTTGTTGCATCTGATGTCCTGCCTTCCCTACTGTTCAGTGCATTGCACGTCCTATTCAGTGGATTACTGAGAGCGGTGACTTGAGCTTATCTACCGGCCTGATGCCCCGCAATCTCGTGTTGGCTTTGTGACGTCCGCCGAAGTCGCCCCGCCCACTTTAGCGTGCCTTGCTGCGCAGCTGGTGCCCGAGTTCATCCAGGACGCGGCCCGACCCGAGGACGTGGCAGCGGCCGCCCTCGGGCTGCTGCGCAACCAGCGCGGCGCGCGGGACACCGTGCTGGACGGCTACCGCCGCCTGAGCGCCCTGCTCGGCGGACCGGGCGCCGCCGGAAGGGCGGCCGCTACCATCCTAACAATGATGACAGAGAGGAAAATACGGACTTCAATAACAATAATCTGACTGTACTGTCTGTGCGGCACTTTATAAGGTGGCCCACTTACGGTTTCGGATCAGCCCTTTCATGCATGTCCGATCCGCGTTTGAGATGGTTGAGCCCCAACTTGATAGCTTGACGCTTCCAAGTATTTGCAACATGCTTCGAGCTGCCCACACACATAATTGGAATTAGTAAGCTTAGTATAGCTCGATCGGTGCATGCCATCTATGCCGCGCGGCTCACTGATGCGCGTGACAGGGCCGCGGGCCGGGCCGCGCCGGCCAACTTTGAAGCTCAGTGCACGATTTTTCATGATCGCGCGATGCTATGAGTGCATGCGGGCTAGAGATCATGAGCTGGAGTCCAAGGCGGCCATGTATAGTTGACTATACTTTAACCGGTATAAGTATAGCTAGGGCCATACTTCAATCACTTGTATATACGGCCGGCCGGCCTCATTGCTATTCGATTTATCTTCACCGAGAGGCCGTTGTTTGGCATCATTCAAGATCATGCATGACCGTGCAATTGTCTGTGAGTTCGCCGGCACAAGCCGTAAATGTAATGAACCTGCGCAGCCTGATAGCGACGGCGATCGTGCACTTGATCTTCAGACATGGACCATTTTCAAGGATAGATCTAGTGCCGCTATATGTATCATACAGATATGCGTTTATAGTCCTAGTGTTGAAGGCATGTGCCTGGCCCAGACAGTGGATACTTAAGTTAAGCGTGAAATAGTGCGCCAGCTACTGTCGCAATTCGAGTCCGCCGGCCATGGAGGCTGGTTCAATCCCACTTGCAATTGCAAGTGTTAAAACTGCGCAACGCGTTGCCAGATCGTTAGTACTCACGCCCCCTAGCATGGTGGAACTCGGCGAAAATTCACCCGCCCCATGGCCTGAGTCTGGGGCGCTTCTTGCCGGGGCCGGCGTGCTTAGTAATACGCCCTCAGTGCTGCGGCTCGTGCCACGGCCTGGTCCTGGGCGGTCGGGGGTAGGAAGGTGCTGCAGCGCCGGAAGTCGGCCTCGCTAATGAGGCCGTCGCCGTCGATGTCCGAGATCTTGAGCAGGAACCTGCGGTCCTGCAGCCAGGCGGGGGCACTGAAGCATCAGACCGGGCTCTACTTGACACGACATTTCGCATCGGGTCACGTATCAGCTCACAGAAAGGACAGGGGCCCGGACTGCCGGGATTGGTTGGGTATGAGAACCGGACGTCGGCTCCAAAAACCTTTGCGCATAGAAGACGGGATGACGATGTCCTGCCGTTGACTGTCACCTCAAATTGCAATAACCTCCAGCGCTCGAATGCAATCCGTCGCTAAGCCTGAGCCAGCTCTAGTTTTCCTCCTACCCGGTGCTCGACTAGAAGCTGCTGTTGCCAGGCAATCAAGCAGGCCCCCTTACGGCCCGACCTGAGGATTCCCACCTCTTCGTTGGTCTGTTCACTTCAAAAATACACGACTTGCAAATCACTTCGTCACCGCGGTCCTGAGTGCGGCGCGTGGCTGACCTCGTCGGTGAGGCGGTGCACGCCCGGCAGGTGCGCGAGCAGGTCCGCCAGGACGTCCATGTCCGCGTGGCCCGTCTCGCGCGGGTCCAATACCTGCACCACAACGGAACCGGCTGGTGAGGCCCACATCGGCAACAGTCGCGCTGGCCAGAAGAGGGAAGACGCATAAAATGACGCCCGGCCGTGTCAAACCACTGCCCCGCAGGGACAGCGGCACTGCAGAGAGAGCATCACAGACGGCAAAAGAGACCCATGTTTCCTTTTCTGCGTGTGTGCGGCAGGACCCACCTTGAAGGCCTCTGCGATGGGGTCGAAGGCGGCGAGGTCCCGGTGGCGGGCGATGTGGACGACCTTGCGCAGCTTGTCGGCAGACATGGCCCCGTGGCCCATCAGCAACCGCACGTCTTTGCCAGTCAGCGCTGCACACACACGAGCGCCATGCTGCCACCTCAGGCGTCGGATATGCTGAACGGCTCCTTATTTGGGCACCGCTGAAGGTGCCAGCTTCATAGCATCGGCAAAATCCGATAGTGCATCATCTACCGTTTGCCTTAAGGACCTTGAGCGTTGCACCCTTGAAACTCTGTCATGAAGGAACTCAAGAACGACATTGACGATCAAGCTGCAACGGGTCCACCGCTGAGAATCGTACCCTGGAAGATGGGCTGAGCGGCCTTAATCTAAGTAAGCCATTGCTGGACCACACTGCACTCAGTGACTTGGGAGGGCGTCAAGAGAAAGGGTTCGGGAAGAGCACCCTGGGCACCTTACCTGGATAGAAGGGGGAGCAGCGCTCCAGCAAGTTTTCGTCCGTGAACTCGTCTTCAGCTGCACAGCAGCGCACCACAGGGCTCAGCTCAGAGGGGCGCAAGGAGCAGACCACGAAAAGAGCACACCATCGATGCTTCCTCAGAAGTTGCAACTGCCTTTTTCATCCAACAGAGCGCCATGATTGCAATTTGCAACAAGCCAACAAGCTATCAAGCATGAACCTTCAAATCACTCAGCTGCCACATATGGAAGCCCTGCCCTGATGGTGGACAGAAGCAACAGACTCGCTCTCAGACCGTAACAGCTCACCCCTCCCCCCCGCAAAGTAGCGGAAGGCTCTCTGTATGTCTTCCTCTGTGACCATGGGCAGCAGCGCGGCGTCGGGCATGGCGGCGCTCGACGACTCCGGAGACAGGAGAGGGGGGCTGTCCGCCCCACTGGCAGTCACCCCTGATCGCTCTGCTGTTTGGGCCGCTTCGGTGGGCAGTCTGACGCCAGGGCTAGCTGCCTCCTGTGGCTCGGGTGATGAGGTGGCACCCGCGTCCGCCGACAAGCCTGCCCTGCGCACCCCACGTGAGACCGCCCTCTCCCGCAGCACGGCTTTCATTCTGCCGGTCTGGCTGTTGGGCTTCTTTGCCGGACCATGGCTGCCATTTGCGCCAGAGATGATGGCGCTCAGGGGCGCCAAGTTGGGGACGCCAAACGTCTTCCCATGGCGGCGAGCCTGGGGTGACCGGGGCGGGGACTTCCTCTCACTCCTGGAGCCGCGCCGCGGGTCAGCGTTGCTGTGGTGGGCGTCTGGCGCAGGTGGGTGGGATGCCTCGCTGGCTGAGCTGGCGCGGGCCTGGGCTTGGGACTCGTCCCCTGACTCTGCGGCTGAAGCGCGGGGTGCGTCCGGAACCAGGACACTGGCCAGCTTGTCCAGCCGGGGTACGGGGCTCCTGCTGGCGCTCATCGTGGCCCTTCCACAGTTGGCGGGACAGGGGTCAGCAACTTGGAGCTGGAGCGAAAAAGTGCCGGTGCCCAGCTCGAACGCTCTGCTGCGGAAGAGGCAGCACTTCCCAAACACTGGATACTCAAGGAGGCGCGCCAGACGAGCTCAAAGTGCCACCGACTGGACAATCTAGGTAGGTTAGGGTTCCAAAAGTTGTCATGCAATGACGTTATGCAACCAGTGAGCATGGCCGTGCTTGTCCAGTTGATAAACTCCTAGACCTGCGAATGGCAAACGGATCAGCGTGGACACCATAAGATGCGCTAGTTCGACCACCATGGCAGCGCTGGCAGGGCGACGAGACAATGGCTCGACCATCTGAGC